>RJWK010035081.1:0-22355 GCA_004363435.1 Platanista minor | reverse complement strand
AGCACAGGAGGGGGAGGAGAGGCCAGTGGCCCTGAGGACACGGCAGGAGCGGAGGCCAGCCCACCAGGGGCTGCCTGTCTGCCGGGAACTGGTGTGAGGGACATTCTGCCGTGCTGGCGGGGAGGGAAGGAGGGCAGTCAGGAAAGCTGCTCAGGACAAGGAGCTGTGAGCAACCAGTCTGCCGCGTGGAGGCGATTCCCTGTCCCTGAGGGTCAGGAAGCTCCAGAGGCTTCTGTTCTCCCTGAGGTTAGTGAAAGCCACCATAAAACTTCTAAGAACGTCCCTCAGTCCTATGTGGCTGTACACGGTCATCCAGATGGGCTCGACGAACTGGGGCAGCAGCAGCCTCAGCTCCATCTCGTCAGCAATGGAGGCCAGCTGCATGGCCAAGTAGTGGGGGCCGTCACTGCATGACCACGCCCGGGGAAATTTTTCCACTCTGCAGCCCTGTCTTGGTCATCCAGGAAGCCAGGGCCATGGTTTTGCAGGAAGGTGTACAAAAAGAGGTTCCTAGAGAGGGGTCTTGCTTGATACATTTCTTCTCTCGCGTCGGCGGTGGCAGTGGCTGCGACGGTGGCGGCGGCCGCAGCGCTCGAGCCGGGAGGCGTATTGTCTACCGGACGAGGGTAATTTTATGAGCTGAGATTTCAGCCCAAACAGGGAACTCTTGCTCTAATCCATTACATCAAACTGCACGCTCTGATCTGATCACCCGGCCTTCCCTTGAGGCAGTGTTGCCGTCAGAAACATCCACTGTGTGTGTTGGCCGGCATGCTGACTCACACAGAGGTGAGAACTCAGGGCCTCTGCGTACACTGATATCACCAGTGATTTCTATTTTTAAGCTAGGAGACTGTAGGTGAGGTGCCTGGCCCTGGGACCCCCTCTCCTTTCTCATGAGCTCCCCTGCTCCCCTGATGGCTCCACTCACCTCTGCTGGGCTGACCCCAAACTGTGTCATTAGCGCTCACTCCCCTCAAGGTTAAGTTAGGTTAAGGAGGAACCACAAGCACACCTCCTCTCCTGCTGCCTGCTGGCCCTCTCTCCTCCCCCAGAAGCTGGAACACTCTCACAGCGCCCCACAAAGTAGAGCCCCCTGCACGTAAATCTGCAACCCACACTGAGGCCGGACTTGCTGGGGGTTCCTTTCCAGCCCTTACTTCAATTCACCTCTCGAGGGGCCCACGGGAAGCTCCACCCCTCGTCTAGGGGACTTCTGGAGACAGTTCTTGGGGTTCTAAGGTTCCTTTTTTTTCTTTTTGCAGACAAGAATACATCTTATTCCTGAACTGTAGCTGCAGATTTGAATTTCCTTTGTGCTGCCGGCCTCTTTCACCCGCAGCTCTGACACAGCTGAACCTCAACCTCACCTCCTTTCAGGTCGACTCAGGTCCGTGTGGTCAACGGCCCCTCCGTCCTTGGAGTCCGGGATGTTTTGCCCGTGCAGTCCTGGGTGTCAGTGATCATGGTCCCTGACGTTCCTCCTCTGAAGTGACCCCGTGTTTGTCTCTCACTCTCTGTCCCCTTGTCCTCTTTCCCGTGTTTTCCATGGGAAAACGAAGCCACTGTAGCCTCTTCCCAGTTACAGGAGTAATCTCTCTGAAAACAGCCTCGCTAGTTAAGAGCTCTCATCAAAGCCCTTTTCTTTTTCCATATGCATAAAATAGCTACACAGGGGTATGTATTCTGTGTTATGTTTGTTTTCCTAAAACACATGGCAGCTTACGATGCATATTGTCTACACCTTGTATTTTGCAAGGTGAAAAATACATCTTGTAATGTTTTCACACGAGAACACAGATATCTACCTGGTTCGTTTTCACATCTGTAGAGCGTTTTCTTGTATACATAAATCATAATTTATATAATGGATTCTTGATTGATGGACAGTTGTTTCCAGTCATTAGCTATATTAATTGATGCTGCAAATGAACATGAGTGTGTGTGTTTGCATATGTGTATATGTGTGTGTGTGTATGCATGTGTATGTGTATGGGTGAATATACATGTATACATGCCTATATTTGTGCAACTCTGTGAGTATATCTGTGGAATAAATGCATAACAAAATAACCACTGAGTCAAAGAATGCGTTCATTTAATTCACTTTTAATTTGTTCAACATCGATTCATTTGGCATCCAAAAAAGTTGCATCAATTTAGTCACCCAACAATGTTTAATTTTCCCTCATTTTGTTTTTCAAGTTGCATAGGTAAACAATCTTATCAACATTGCTTTAATTTGTACTTTTAAAAATATAAGTGAGTCTGAGGGTCAATTTATATTTCTAAGTCTTTTGTCTTCCTTTTTCTGTCTGTTCTCATACACTGCTGAGTACTCTGTTGGGTCTTTGTCGTTTTAGAGTATTGATTTGTAAGATTTCTTTATATATTTAGGTGCTAGTCCTAGGTTATAGATATTGTCTTATGCATTTTTTTTCTGAAAATGTGTTAAAATTTTAGCGTATTGAAATCTGTTCCTTAATAGCTTCTGTCTTTGTTTTTTTTTTCTTAAAGACATTATATTTTCAGAGAAGTTTTTGGTTCACAGTGATATTGAGAGGTGGGCACAGAGGCTGCTCACATAATCCTCCTGCCTCCACGCAGGCACAGCCTCCACCATCATCAGTATCCCCTGCCAGAGTGGTCCATTTGTGACAACCAAGGGGCCTCCATCGACCATCATGATCACATCAAGTCCACAGTTTACATCAGGCTCCGTTCTTGGAGTTATACATTCCATGGTTTTGGACAAATGTGTGATGACACATATACACGGTCACAGTATCAATGAGAATAGTTTCACTGCCATAAAAATCCTCTGTGTTCTACCTCGTCATCTCCCCACCCGCCTTCTACCCCGACTCCTGACGACTCCTGATCTTTTTTTCTGTCTCCACAGTTTTGCCTTTTCTAGAATGTCATACAGTTGGAATCACACAGTAGGTAGTCTTTTCATATTGGCTTCTTTCACTTGGTAATATGCGTTTAAGTTTCCTTCAGGTATTTTCATGGCTTGATAGATTGTATCTCTTTAGTGTTGAAGAATATTTCATTGTGTGGATGCACCACAGTTTATTTCTCCACTCACTTACTGCAGGACATCTTGGTTGCTTCCAAGTTTTTGCAATTATGAATAAAGCTGCTATAAACATCTGTGTGCTTCTGCCTTTCTTGTTTTGCTTTGAAAGTTTTTCTCATTTCCAAGATAAATTTAAAAAGTTTTTAATATCCTAATTTTCTTCTAATTTGTGATTTTACTATTTGCTTCTATTTTATAAACTATTTGAAATTATTTTAGTGTTAGAATATATATTAATGTTTCTCTTCAGCTGTCTTTTGAGTTATTTTGATGGCAAGAGTTACATTTTGCACTTCTTTGAAATTTACCTAAGATGTACCAAAATGCTTGGCATGTACATAGCACTAAATACTTATTAGCTGTAATGATACATATTTGCTTTAATAAATATTAAGCAGTACCACTAACATGTAAAGGCTGCGAATACAATAGTAATAGCTACCATTTATCGAGCAGTTGTTATGTGCTAGGTAGATTCTATAAATTTTACCCATTTTAAATCCAACAACTTGGCAAAGTATGTATTATTGTCTCTATTTTATACATAAGAGAACGGATGATCTTGAGATCACACATCTGAAAAGTAGCAAAGCTGGGCCTTGAACACTAGTTGTTGTATCTCCAAAACACCAAGGTTTTCCAACACCTATTGCTGTCGATAACAGTGGAGAGAGGAGGTGAGTGATGTATGGAAATACAGAGTCACCTCTTTCTGGTCCACTAACTGGTCCACTAACTTTATAGTGCTAAAGATTCAGTCTTATCATCAAATATTTTATTGAATTGAATTTAAGCCTCTTCACCATCTACTGAGCCCAATGAGGTAATACTTAGTAAATGCTACATGTTGGCTTCTGGCCCAGTGCAGGGGATACGAGCGCTTTGCAGTGATAATTTTCTCCTAATTGGTTGTAACTAATGCACTGCCATTCTGGAATTTGTCACTTACCTAAATGTACCTTAGCAAATGGACCATGGTCTCCACCTAAATGCACATTTACACACACTAGAAACAGCTTGGTGAGAGGCAAGTGGGATAAAGAAGGATGTGCCTGAGTGGGCAGTAGGTGACCTGCTGGACCGCCACCTTCTATGAAATCTCTTTTGGATGAGGGAGGTTGGCTGGAAGAACAGGAATTGGGACTCGAGAGGCCAATGGAGAGGCAAGGCTGAGCCAAAGTCACTGTGTCTCCTGGGCTAGTCTTCCTTCTTCAGAGGCTTATTTTCTCATAAGTAAAATGGAGAAGCTTTGTTAGATCTGCCACTTCAAGCTGTGCTCTGTGGAGGTTACTTGGGGTCATCGTAAGTAAGAAACGAGAGCCAGAGGGATCTGAGTCCTCTGTTCCCACTCAGCCCCATACCTCTCTGCTTTGCCCATCTTACGGTTTCTGTGGCGAACAACCTGAAAAACCACTGGAAGTGAGCCTGCCCCAGAATGGCTCCAGGGAGGACATTCTGAGAGCTTACTGCTTCTCTCCCGTCTCCAAGAGCCCCCAGTGCATGTGCTCTGATGAAGGTTGGCATGACGAGCACAGAGGATGCTGCCTGTGTGGCTTCCCAGGAACTCCCACCTGCCAGCGCACAACAGAAGGCAGGGAGGGTGGCAAAAAAGAGCAGCCGGTGGAAGTAACCTGGGTTAGTCTTGGACCCCATGGGAGCAGGTAGACAAATGCTCACCAGTAGCCATTCGGTCCCCTGTGAAAGGAGCTAATGTAGTGGAGGGTGGTCAGGGCATCTGTGTCCCCTTGAGGAGCTTCCAGGGCTGGCAGGGGCTGAGGCTGAGGACATGTGGAGTGTGCCCACCCACCTGCCCAGCTGACCCGCTTCAGGCAGTGCCAACTGCAGCCAGGGGCAGCTGTCCTGGGCCAGGGGGACATCTGATTCCTGGAAGGGCAGACCAGGAGCCTCAAAGGGAAGGCAGACAAGACAGATCCAGGAATTGAGGTGACATGAAACTTTCAGAGGGAGGGACACCTTTAGCTTTCCTTTTGTTAAAATATCCATGAACTCATCTCTCTGCGTATCTAAGTCTCCCCCCTTCTGTCTCTGTCTCTCATCTATATTCTACTGAGCTGTGATTTTCAGTACTCCAGGGATCTTAAAGTTTCCACACCAACCGTAGTAAAATTGCATAAGACGTGTTGATGGTAGTGTGAATTCTCACGCCTTGGGGCCAGGCTGAAACCCACAAGCTTGGAAGATCTGGACTCTGTAGGAGAAGCAGAATTGGAGAGAGAGAGAAAAAGAGAGGAAACAAATGAATTCAGGAAGATCCACAAGGAACCTCATTTCTGTCTTTCTCGAGCTGATGGGAAATTAGCAAATGACTTAACCTGTCTGAGTGTCATGTTCCACATCTGTTAAAAGAGGATTTAGATTAACTTCAGATTGCTAAAGCTAATAGTAATATCTACCTTCCAAATTTATTTTGAGAATTATTAGGAAAGAGCTTGACTAATATTTCCAAAATGAGCTCTGTAGATGGCAGCTGTAACTGTACACAGGCTAACACCAGCTCTGATGGCTGTCTTTGCCTGTGTGGCCCTGTGATCATGATTGTATTGTGGTCTATTCCTTCTAGGCAGACAGAACCCACCATGCACATGTGGTCTTGTGTCAGCAAGCTGCTTTCTTGGGCTTGTTGAAAAGGTCAAAGAATACAAATTTGGAGAAAAAGTTAAAAGATTTAGTTAAGTCTGAAAAAGCAGTTGTCCACCTTCCAATTCTTATCTTTCCTCATTGCCTTTTCCACCAAAATTCCAGCCTTTCCAGGAAACCTTTTCAAATCAAGCAGAAGTCAGAAGTGTGCGCTGGCATCCCCAGAATGTGAGCTCTAGAACCATCATTCATGTCTTGCCTGGTTTTGGGCACCACTTCCGGTCTGGACTGGCCACTTTCCTGTTCTGGAAATCCAGCCTATTGGACTTCATGGTTCTGAAGTCCATTCAACCCGGATAAGTTCTGCGATTCTCTCCCGCTTCATCCTGAGACCATGGTTTCTACACTCAAATTCAGAGACCTGGTCTGATAACTCCAAAACTTATGATGGAGAAATTAAAAGAACATTTTAATTTTACAATATTGAATATTTTAATATTTGAAATTGAAATGGCTCGTGGTTGGCCCCTTCTCAGAATCTTTCTGATGAAATTTGCTTATGTAGATCCAGCATTTTATCAAAAATGAGGAATATTTTCTATTTTATTTTTTTTAGTTGGAAGCCCTTTGGCTCTAAGCATCGGAGGAAATGAGGAAGGGACGTGAAGCTGTTACCAGGATGGACTGCATGAAATCTCATTAACTGAGAACACAAGGGACCAGACAAAACAGATTTTGAATTAATTAGTTTGCAGTATGTGAAAGCATTGCTGAGAAACATAGGACATTTTATTGGCTAAGAAATTCCCGTTCATTATATTACCCGATGCAATGTTAAGTCAAATGATAAATGGGAATGATGTTTCCTATATTTTTGGGCAAATCATAGGTGGTTTGGGAAATACCTTATTCGGTTCTCGGCTGACTGGATGAAATTTATCAGATTCTTGCTTATTGTCATAATTTTAGGTTGTATCCTGACAGCTCTCAAGTTCTGTTCTTTAATACTATTTTTTTTCCTTTCCATGTGAATCCCGAGTGATCTAATGGATAACCAGACATCACATGTTTTGTTTTATTTATTTTTTAAAATATTTATTTATTTATTTATTTAGGCTGTGCCAGGTCTTAGTTGTGGCACACGGGGTCTAGTTCCCTGACCAAGGATTGAACCCGTACCCCCAGCACTGGGGAGTGCAGCATCTTACCCACTGGACCACTGGGGAAGTCCCCCTTATGTTTTGTTTTAAATTTATTGATTCCTAAAGATTCAATACTATTTTTTCACTTTAAGATCTTTCTTTTTTCTTCAAACGTGGCTCGTGGTCATCAGAGAGAAGCTTGGCTTCTTCACCTTGTGTCTGGAGGCACTTGCGCTTTGCATTCCATTTCCAGCTCCGAGGTTCCCGGACACTTGGCTGCCTCTGGCTGTGCTCTGGCCGCCTCAGCAGCGCGGCTCACAGTGCGTTTTGGTTGCTGTCTCTTGACTCACGGCATGTGTGGTGAGGTCTATGAGGAATTTTCACGTCTGTGCTTATTAACCTTTCCTCCTTCTGTTAGAGTCGGCTTAACCCAGGCCCTTGAGAAGATTAGGCTGTAATGAAATACTCAACGTAACAGGGAGGAAAGAGTGGCCCTGCTGGGCATGGAGCAATGGGGCTGAGTGAATGGGTAGAGTGTGATGGGGATGCTTGGGGTGAGCTGATGCGTGTTCCCCCCAACTTCTGTAAAGTCCTCTCCCTCCAACTTGGTTGGAGCTTCCTCTCTTCCCTGCTCACCATCCTCCTCCAGGCTAAGCCTCCACATGGTCTGGGACTGAGCTGAGGCCTGGCTCAGGCTGACCCCCTGCTCCGCCCAGCATGGGACTTGGCTTGCCGGCCGGATGTCTGTCTGTCTCCCCACATGAACCCCTGCTTCCTAGTTCCACAGCCCCTGGCCCCGGCTCCAGGCTTGGTGGAGCTGAGACACTTGAAAAGCACCTGCCGAATCCCACCTGTGACCAGATGGGTAGGGAGGGGCATGGTGCTATCTCAGCAAGGAGGCGTGTAGACACACTCCCTTCTCTCCTTGACGGGGCCTGACTGCATCTGCCCCTCTCTTCACATCTGTTTCTCCTGGCCACGTGCCCCACACCTGGCTGTCTCTCCAAATGTGGACGAAGCCCTGAGAGGAGCAGCTGGGACTCAGTCACCAGGACAAGCTGTCTGCAGAGCAGGTGAAGCTGACTCGGGGACCCGCCTGCCCCCGGGGCCTGGCCTCCGGGCCGGCCAGCTCTCTCAGCTCCGGCCTCGCTGCCTGGGCTGCTCCTGATCTTCCCTCCTCTGACCATCTTTCTAGAATGAGAAGGAAAGAGGGAGAGGGTGACCAAAGCAGAATGGAAGGTGGTTGAGCTCCTTTTTTTTTTAGATGTTGGGGGTAGGAGTTTATTAATTAATTAATTTATTTTGGCTGTGTTGGGTCTTCGTTTCTGTGCGAGGGCTTTCTCCAGTTGCAGCGAGCGGGGGACACTCTTCATCCCGGTACACGGCCTCTCTTGTTGTGGAGCACAGGCTCCAGACGTGCAGGCTCAGTAGTTGTGGTGCACCGGCCCAGTTGCTCTGCGGCATGTGGGATCCTCCCAGACCAGCGCTCGAACACGTGTCCCCTGCATTGGCAGGCAGATTCTCAATCACTGCGCCACCAGGGAAGCCCGGAGATCCTTTTTTTTTTTAAAATAATTAACCCATGGATTGGAGAAATCTGAATAAGTTCATAGGGTCAGGGCAAAGGAACCAAGGGAAGGAACAAGATGGGAGGTGTAAGGGGAGAGCAGAGCTGAAGCAGAGTCCTGAAAGTAGTGGGGACGGGTTGGGATTGTTATAATGAATGGGGGAGGGATTCGGCTGGACAAGAAAAACATCTACTGTGTTCTGTTGTGTCAGGAGAGAAGGGACAAAAACCAATCATTATTCAGAGAAAATTTGTGTCAGGGCTTATGTTTCTTTATCTTATTTTAAAATCCAGGACAGTTTATCATTTTATCAATTTCTCACTCACTCTCTTTTGAACACTTAAAGTTATTTAAATTGTTGATTATTTCCTTGCTTTGGGTTAATGGCTCTCAACAGCAGGTCGAATGACCTGCCCTAGGACACCCTCTCACTGCTTTACCCTGGGCTGGAGAGGGAGGGGTTTTTCCCTCTAAATCTTCAGTGGGTGCTGCGTGACCCAGTGGATTCGGAAATGGGAAAACTGATTGGCATCTTAGCCTGAATGAGCAGGATGTTTGGTTTTGTTGCTAAAGAATACTGTACAGGGCTTCCCTGGTGGCGCAGTGGCTGGGGGTCCGCCTGCCAATGCAGGGGACACGGGTTCGTGCCCTGGTTCGGGAGGATCCCACATGCCGCGGAGCAGCTGGGCCCGTGAGCCATGGCCGCTGAGCCTGCGCGTCCGGAGCCTGTGCTCCGCAACGGGAGAGGCCACAGCAGTGAGAGGCCCGCGTACCACTAAAAAAAAAAAAAGAAAAAGAATACTGTACATTTAAGTGCAAATTACCTATGATTTTTCACAGCCTAGAAATAATGTCTTCTGAAAGCAGAGAAAGAAAATCTATCAAGCTTTCTGAAAGATATTGATTAAATGGGCACATGCTCCAGCCCTCCCGGGGGGCAGGGGCAGGGATGGCACTGAGGCCTCCTGGAAACTGTAGAGCAGGGGTTTAGTTTGGACGATGTCATCACTATATGTTGTACCTCAGTTTCCCTCCTTTGTCAAGGGAGAGATGTACGTTCCGGGTGGGCTTGAATGGACAATGCTGTTTGCATGTCATTAACTGGATCATCTTAAGCCTCCTTACTGTCTCGAATTTAGTCTGTGTAGAACAAATAATCCTGCAATTTTCCAGAGCCCATGGCCGCTGGATGGACAGGGACCCTCCCGCTGTGACACTGAGACATCCTGTGCTCTTCATCAACAATCCTCCTCCTCCTCCGCCATGTCATTCTTATCCCTGGCATCTTCAGCTCCATCAGCCTGTGACTGCAGCCACAACTTCCTGGAGTGGCCCCAATTGCTGAGCAAACCACTCCAGCTACTAGAAAACCGTGTCCCTCTCACCTGCTCACCTCACACTGTCAATACCTGTTGCCATGGAGCTGTCTGAAGGAGCCTTATTGCTGTCTTAGTGTCAAGTCCTCATGGAAAGAAGTCCAAAGTATGTGCAGATGTGCCAGTAGCCAGATGTGCACAAGCCACCAGAAGGAGGGTGTGTCCGGGAGGTTCTGGAACTGGCCCAAAGCAAAAGAATGACCACTGTCCCAACCCAGCACCAATCTTGGTTAACTGGGACTCTAGTTAGTTTTTGCTTGTGTCTAGACTCACAGAGTTTCTAGCAAAGACCTCTGTCTTTCCCTGGCTCTACCTCTGACCACACTGGGGAGCAGATATGCTCTGCCATATCTCTCAGCTACACCGTCTTCATTCTCAGCTCTCAGTTCAACCAAGACTCCTCTCTCTCTTTCCCATTATTACACAAATTCTCCCCTCTGCATCAGTGCCTGCCAACAGTCCCCAGTGGTGTTGCACTGTCTATACTAGCAGCATCCTGGAGGCTCTGAAGGCCTCTGCTGCACAAAGTCCTCTGGGCTCCTTGAGTATGAACAATTTGCTTTCTGAACAAACAATCAGGAAACCGGGGCAAACACGTTTACTGATGGGACAAAGGGACAGACAATTTGTAATTAGGAGTCTCCAGAGAAATCCTGAAATCTGGGCTGATGCAGCTGAAAACTCTGCCCTCGGGAAGGAAATGGGTTAAAGCACATTCCGAAAACAGGCTAAGCTTGGTCACGGGAAGCCCTCAGACTATGCCAATGACATGGACAAAGTACAAGCATCCTACTATGTGCCAGATGCTGTAGGAGGGGCTCGTGTATGTTACTTGATCTTCATAAAAACAACAACACAGGCAGGAACATCTTCACATGGAGATGATAACATTGCATCTCCCCGAGGTGACTTGCCCAAACACACACAGCCAGCAAAGGGTGCCGACATAGCTCTAACCCAGTTGAGACAGGTTACGAAGCCAGATCTTGTCACACTGCCATGTGCCAGGGACACATCCAGTCATCCAGATCCCTTTTCTGGTCCAGGTCATCCCTTCCAAAGACCACATGGTCTGTATCCCGTAAGAATCAGATTCAGATATATCAGCCCTCTTCATAGCAAGACTGCTGATTGCTCTTGCCCTTTTAACTTGGATCTCATCTTGAGTTTCATTTTCAGATTTCCCTGACTTTGGGTTTGTGCTTTTTACCCTCTTCCTCAACCCTCTTACTCTTATACGAGAGGACACGTTTTGTTTTCTTTGATCTGATGTTCCTTGATCCACCTCCATGAAGGTCTGAGCTCACCCTGGAGGCCTCTGGCTCCTACCCAGCTCAGTCCTGGGACCTAACCTGTCATGGGACATCTTGACCCCCTGCCCCATCTGCATTCTCTGCCATCCTGAAATGTCAGGTGGCTGTCAAATGAGAGGTAGGATTCCTCCAAGAGGCACCTAGAAGAGGGAGAAAGAGGACACAGAGCAGCTAGAGCTGGGCTTGGAGATACCGAGGTGAAGCGCTTGGCCACGGAGTGAGAGGAGAGGAGGTCTGTCACACAGTGCATCCCCAGCAGCCATCAAAAGGGAGCTCTACCCTTACTGGGACAGAACCTGAGACATCTGGGCTGCAGATATGCCTTTATTGACTGCTTGACCCACTGTTCCACATGGCCACCCACTGTCCTAGTCAGAGGCTTGTCTGGCCCTTGTGGGCTGCCTGTCCTGGCATAGCCTGTGACGTTATGAATGGCTCACGTCGAATCTGACCTCTTAAATGCTTCCAGCTTTTGTGATTTGCCTAATGGAAGCAGAGAAGACCAGCTATTTCAGAATATGCCAATAAAATTGCTCATGGATTGAAAGAACCACTGGACATTTTGATTTATATCAACACACAGTGCTGTTTGTCAAATGTGCTTGGAGGTTCTCCTCTTGAAATTTCAAGCTGTAAATAAGACAAGCATATATGCCTGGGGAGTAAGTACCTGCCTCCATACACCCATTTTGATAATTAGTATAATAAAATCAACATGGTGGAAACAGATAGCCTGACAAGAGGGAGGAATGTTGTGGCTGGTGCTTTGAATTAAACCTGGCATATGCTGGATCGGGAGCTCTTAGATGGTGCGGTAGAGGTATTTTGATACCTATTTGTAAAGAGCTGATAGATTATTATTTTAAGAAAAATTCAGGGAATACCCATGCTCTTTGTGGCTCCAAAGGGAAGAACTAAATCTTATTTTTGGGCAGTGGAGGGTACAAATTTCAGCTCACTATAAGCTTCATTCAACGATGGAGAGTTCTATTTTGAAATGAGTTAACCATCACTGGACTGTCGCATCCTAAGTATATCGTGGGTTGTTGTGTTTGGATAAGACGACCTCAAATGTCACTTTGAACTCCGAGATCCTGTGATTGTTTTCTAGACACGTTCAACAGAAGAGAAGAAGACAAAAGGCAAGGTGTGAGGAGGTATATTTCATTTTGTTTTCTCACATTTTTGTTTTGCTTTGTTTTTGTTTTTGCGGTACGCGGGCCTCTCCCTGTTGTGGCCTCTCCCGTTGCGGAGCACAGGCTCCGGATGCGCAGGCTCAGCGGCCGTGGCTCACGGGCCCAGCCGCTCCGCGGCATGTGGGATCCTCCCGGACCGGGGCACGAACCCGTGTCCCCTGCATCGGCAGGCGGACTCTCAACCACTGCGCCACCAGGGAAGCCCCTATTTTCCCAAAATTTTTATCAAGGAAAGCAAAACCACTCTGAGTAAGGAGAAAACAAAAATTTTAAAATGTATATAGTTAATAATTCACCCCATAAATAAAAATTTCAACATCTCCCATAATCTCACCACCCGCACATAACAGCTAGTTTCATTGCTTTGAATTCACAGAAAACATACAATTTTCCGGGTTTGGGATTTTCGTGCAGTTGTAATCATGGCACAAAGAAGATTGGGTAAAAATCAGGTTTTTTGAGCTTCCCTGCAGATAATTAGGGGTAGAATCATTCCTTAGTCTCATTTTATGTGGGAACTAATAATATTACAAATCATAACATTTATTAAAAGTGTATATCAATAATGGAATTTTGTACACAGTTATGAATAAATAATATTCCTCTTTAGATGTGTCTATTTCCTGCTAGCAATTGTTTTCGGTCTTATGTTATCTACAGCACATTTTTATAGACTAGGGGTCCCTGGCTGGGCTTCAGAGGGACTGCAAACCCCTTGAAGTTATATATAAGATTTGGCAAGAGTGTCTGTATGCTATTTTTTCCCCTGGAGGAGCGTTCGGCATGTTTTTCTCAGTCTTCCCAAGGTGTGTGTGACCCCTTAAGCACCAATGCGTCCAGAATGAAGTCCAAACTTCTTAGTCCTTTTAGGAAGGACACACCCCCAAGCACTCCACACACTGAGACCCTTCCTCTCATCCGCTTTTCATTCCTCATCTGCCCTCCCCTCCTCCGGCACCTTGGTCTACAGCCTTGTCAAACTTCTCTGTTCCCATGAAAGGTTAATATTTTTACAGAAGGGATACTTTATGCCCTTGACAAAGCTGCTGCCTTTGCCTTGGGCAAATGCTTCCTCTGCTGAGATGCCTTTTCAGCATCCTTAGGCAGAGGGCGTGTCTGCCCTGGTGCCTCTGAAAGGACCTATCTGTGAGGCTTGGGTGGACTCTGATCTACCACAGGGCCACCCCCTTACCTATCATGGTGCATTACAGGCTCCAGCTGCATAATCAACATTGTGGAAGAGAGAGGGAGCCAAGGATGCAGTCACAGCCACCATCCTCTAAGTACTCATATTGAAATTATGTGTCTCTTTACCTTGCCTATTACTAAACTACATAAATAAGACTGACCTGTATTTTTGGATAGTGAGGGAGGCCAAGAGGAAAGCCTTCTCCCTTCTGTGAGTCTAAACCAGTGGTCCCCAACCTTTTTGGCCCCAGGGACTGATTTCGTGGAAGACAGTGTTTCCACGGACGGGGGTCGGGGTGATGGCTCAGGCAGTAATGCGAGTGATGGGGAGGGACGGGAGAGGCAGATGAAGCTCTCTGCTCACCCATCCGCCTGCCGTTCACCTGCTGCTGTGAGGCCTGGCTCCTAACAGGATGTGGACCGCCACGGGTCCTCGGCCTGGGGGTTGGGGACCCAGGTCTAAACGACATTCTATCTCCCAATCTCTCTGTTTTCTATTTCGAAGTTTCATGAAGATGCTTTGATCGATCATTTTATAAGTTGTTGTGTGCTATTTTCCTTGATTCTGTACACCCTCAATATGCTTTCTATCTATCATTTGTTCAGATATATTCTATTGATTAGTAGGATTCAGAGCTCTTCATCATGCCTCTTGAGAATAAGATATTACTTAACCATCGCACGATGGCACCCATCTTGATGGAATCCATTTGTTTGGGGACTGTGGTGTTTTGCCCTGGCATCCGCAGGACATCCCCGTTTCTTAATCTGGCAGAAACAGTTGACACGTCTTCTGCATGTACTGTTGTTTTTCTTTATCTTAAATGTTTTAATTTAATTGCATTTAATTTTTTATACTGCAGGTTCTTATTAGTTATCTATTTTATACATATTATACATGTACTCTTGATCTGGACTTGACAAGTATTCTCTGGGGATTGGATTTTTGGAAAAGAAAAAATAAGTTTGACAGTGGGGAACCGGGCTTGCAGATGGCTCGTGTACAAAGTACAGCCTTAGAGAAACAGATGAGGTCAAGTTTGCGAGATGAACCTACATGTAAAACAAGGGCACTGTGATGAATGAGTGTGCGTGTGTGTGTGTGCACGCAGGTGCACTTGTGCACACTGGTGGTAGAGTTGTGTGGAAGGGGATGAAAAATCAGAGCAAGATTGGGACAGTGCAATGGCTGTGTTTCAACTTTGGGCTTACCAGGACAGCAGCAATTTGCCTGACACATATTCCTGTGTATAAAGTTTGCTGGATTGATTTCATAGGTATAAACCAAATTCATAGGAGAGAAATTAAAAGCTAAAAATCGAATTGAAGAAGTAAGGGAGATCACAGGTAAAGCACTTCCTGGAGTGTTGACCACATGTCAGAGCTCACGTCCCCAAGCTCCTCACTCTTCTTGGTGGCCCTACCCTAGGTAGGGTGTTTGTGGCTCTTCTTTTTGGTGCCTAGTGCCTTTAAAAGGGCATCTCCTGTCCACAAAACCCCATTTAAGGAGCACATGGAACCCAGTGGGGAGCTCCCCTATGTGGCACAATTCTGGGTTTTGAAGTGAAAAGACCTGGGTGTCAATTCCAGCTCTACCATCTACAAGGGGTACCTCAGTGCCTTCTCCCCGTCTGTGCACAGGGATAATAGTCACTGCTTCATGAGGCCATCCTGAGGATTGTATGAGATGCTGTGATCTGCGTACTAAAGTGGAAGTGAGGTCGTTTTCTTGTTCAAATGCCTCAGGAACTTCCTTATGGTGAGAGTTCGGGCAAATGCATCATTCCAAGCCAGAGTTTGCTCCCCTGTAAAATGGGGATGATTTTATTCCCCCTTGTCTCCCAAGGTGGTGACGATTAAGCGGAATAACTCATGTAAAGTTCATTAGGCAGAGAAGGCACTTAATAAGCAGCTGCCATTTGACTTGCTGAGAGACAGGGACCAGTTTAGTCACGTGACCTGGTATAGGATCATGATTCCAGGACCAGAAAAGCCCCAAGAAATGGGAGCTGACTTATCTACTGCCTGCGTCCCTAGAGCCTTCCCAGTGCACTTACTAAATCAACCAAAATATACGTAGAAACAAAGAGGCAGAGGGAGAACGAGCGCCAGACATACAGCCATCTTGAACCTGTGGTGGACCAGGCCCAGGCTCCTTCCGGGGCACAGAGACATGAACCAGACATGGGTGGTGATTGCCTGCAACGGCTCAAGGACAGCTTTCTGTTTATGCCTGACAGAAAGGCACCCAGTTACACATAGACATGTATCCACTCTTTTTAGATTCTTTTCCCACTTAGGTCATTACAGAGTATCGAGCAGAGTTCCCTGTGCTACACAGTAGGTACTTATTAGTGATCTATTTTATACACAGTAGTATGTCAATCCCAGTCTTCCAGTTTATCCACCTCCCCTCCCCACCCCCCGGGTCACCATATGTTGGTTTTCTACATCTGTGACTCTACTTCTGTTTTGTAAATAAGTTCATTTGTACTATTGTTGTTTTAGATTCCACATATACATGATATCCTCTGATAAGATCAACTTTACTCCAATAAAAAAAGGAAATACACCCAAGATGCATGTGGCTGGCAGAAGGGCCTTTCGGGTGAGTCATGTGTTCTCTTTTCATCAGACACAGAATACAGAGTTGTTTCTTCTCCACTGTGAAGTTTCATGGTATTCAGTGAGCATGGTTGGTTTACTGCCTTATACTCTGTAGCATCAGAAATACTCAGGAGATCAGCCAAAGGAGAACATGAACAAAGTGGTGTGTACCTCCTGTGTGATCTCATGAGAGTCGCATGGTAGGGCTCTTGGGGAAAGGTGGATGGCTGTGTGGTGTTGGGGAACGTGCCCTTGGGGGTTGCTGTGCCTTCCCTGGATGTTAAATGATGACAAGCAGATGATCCCTGTGCGCTCCGATTTTCCCCATCCATCGATACCTGTAGGTCTGCTTTTGCTGTTCCCAGTTCCCTCTTGGATGGAGGAGGAAAGCCGAGTGGCACTAGTATTGGGAGCTCATGGAAACTCTGGCCAGTCTGTCCCACTGCCACAACTGCTCCTTCGAGGCTGGTGTCACTCTCAGCACTTTAGCAACAAGAAAACTAAGACTCGGAAACCTTGATTTGTCCAGATCAGGAGACAGGAGAGACAACAGTTAAATGTTGTGCTTTATTGATTGCAAATCAAAGCCCTTTCACAATCTATGAAACTCTCCTGCTTGGCTCACAAGCAATTGAGTTTTAATAATAGATAATGTTTATTGAGTCTTCACCCTGTACACTCATTATGTATGCTGTAGTCCTTCAATAATCTCACGAGGGAAGATTTATAAACCACTAATGTGATGTCTGTTTTACAGATAATGGAATGGTGCCCCGTAGCTGAGTTAAGTAACTTGCTTAAGAAGACAGATCATCAGTGATGGAGTTAGCATTTGAACTAAGGGATGGGGCCATCTTTTTAACTACGAAGGTATGTAATCCCTCATTTTTCTTTGATCTTTGCCTTAAATCTTCTTGGTCTGTTCACAAGTTGCATCTCTATTGAAAAACTGAAGCAATTACCCAGAGTTTCTGACCTGCATCCTTAATAATTCATGCACAGCCCCAGTCTGTTACGGAGGATATAACACATCTGCCATGTTGAAACGGAAGTAGGAGCCCATATTCATTAAAAATATGAGCTCCTGAGAGCCAATCCCCAGAAATCTCTGCAGGACTTGACACCAGAGGGTACCCTGTTTAGAAACTTTGCTCATAGCTGTGTACCACTCACACCTGTGGGATCCCTGGTTGAATGCAATTCCCAGATGGACTTGACTTCTTTCTCTTCACCGTTCCTCAAGGCAGACAGTGACAGCAACAATTGGAAAGATCCTCATTTCATGTAATTTAGAAACAGAGACAGTCTGAAGGACTTGCTGATTTAATTACGCCGTGTAAAGTGGGCGATGCATGGCACGCGACTGACAGCTGATGGGAACCTCGAGTGGATATCCTTGTTTTCATCTCCTGAAATCATGCTGACAAACCTCAGGAGGGGATTCTGATAGGACAATCGTAAACAGACACTCTTCTTTAACTGCCAGGGTAAATTTGGTGGAATCTTTTGTCAATATAACATGACATTTCTTCCTGTCTTTCTTTCCTTCTTTTTTTCCCTTCTATCCTTTCAAGGTTGTCTGTCTGCCAGTAGGACGGTGAGAGGAACAGATGAGTTCTCTTTGATCAGGTATTTTTTGAAGATGCAGTTTCTCACTTATAGCCCAAAGCATTCTGAGCAGGGTGGTGATGAGTGCATGCTCCTCAAACCCGAAGACTTGCCCTGTGTGGGGAGCGATTGTCAAGCCAGAAAGGGAAACATGTCCCGGGCTTGCAGAGATGTCGCCAGTCATGTTTTTAGTTTGGTGGCTGGTCATCCAGAAGATCTGATTCATGTTGGAAACCTATGGTAACTGTATTCTCTGCCTTTTATTTTGGCCTTTCAGATCATTGAAAAACAAAAACACAAGACTTCATTCCACCCCACAGCAACCCCCTCCTCCCATGCACACCTCTCCCAGCTCCCCTGACCTCACGCAGCACAGCTGGACCGCACTTTCTGGCCCCACCAGTGGCTGCCGGCCGGTCCCTCCCCACCACACTGGGCTTGCTCTTGCCTTTGATTGGAGGGTTCCCTCAGCAGCTATGTGACTTAGTTCTTCAGCTGGAGCTCTTGATCTAGCCAGGAGGACACAGGTCTATGGATAACCCATAGGTCAATGGCTTCATGGGCAAGGGTAGTCATTGATGAAAGTGTCACTCACGTCACCAGAGGAGAAGCACTGGAGTGACAGCAGAAGAGGAGCTGTGACAATCACTGGGATAGCTGTCCTCATCTCCTTGTGCATTTTCTTTACAGATCCTCAAGTACAGCTGACTGACTCCCTTTGCTTCCTTCAGCTGCCTTCCTTCTGATCAGCTTAAACCTGAGCACGTAGCCCTTCTCCTCTCCTCCCACACATGGGTCCACTGAGGCTGCCTCCCCCGGGTCAGTGGAGTCAAGTTCTCTGTAATCCGGCCGCATCTTGTTGCTCCTGTCAAGCTGCTCTGATGACATCACTGGTTATCTCACCCCATTGACCACCTGGGCCCTGCACTCCCTTCTGCCCTCAGGCGATGGTATCACAGCAGATGTATCCAAGCGTCCTTCATGACGGTTTGCTCTCCTGGAGGATGAACCCCATTGCCTTTCTCATCTTTCAGGATGAGGTTGGAATCTTCCATCCTCCAGAAGCTCGCCTTGACCTCTCAACCCACAGTGCTATCAACAGCTATGGCCAACATTACCATTTTCTGTCCTCAGAGTAATGCTGTGACCTAGGTATTATTATTATTCGTACTTTGTGGATAAGATGACTGAGGCTCAAAATGGTTATGAGTTGCCTACATTTCAACTCAGTAATAATAAAAATAACAAGCATTCATCAAGTGTCTACTATGCACTCTACACTGACCTAATTCCTATGCATTTTATCTCATTTAAGTCTTGAGAAAACTCATGCAATAGGCACTGCTTTAGCCCCATTTTACAGATGAGAAAGTGAGGCCAAGAGAGAAGACTAGATGACCCTGTGGTGGAGCCAGGATTTGAACATTCATGACGATAGTCCAGCGGCTCACCTAGCTCCATAGTCTATTTTCCTAGACTGTATACTAAAATATTTCAGTAACTGGCAGCTGTTGTCTTTTTGTAAAAATTTGTTACAGGTATTGGAAAACAACTCCACTTTTTCCCCAATCTGGCCCCAAGGCTTGTATCTTTCTTGTAAGGAAATCTACATAGACATGCATCAGAGGAGGCAGAGTCACATTTACAGCATTTCTCTGTGATGGGGCCATTATAATGCATAACTTGTACAGGTGAATTCAGATCCAGAATTGACTAGACAATAGTTAAATGGAAATAAATAAAATAATTTGTCTCACTTTATGTTTGCTTAATTGCCCCAGTCCACATGCGAATGTGTAGCTAAAAATATAGCTTCTACCACCTTGTGTTTTGCATCTTGCTTCCCTGGTTCAGCTTTTTCTGCCCCTAAGTAACTTTTACATACTTCAGTGCTTTAGAAATAGCTTTATCCGAGCTAATGACATGAAAATTGGAGTAATGTATACTCAATTGTACATAATAGGGTTGTAATTCCATGGAGAGATGCCTGAGTGCTTTGCTAATGTCATGAGAAACTTAACAAGGAATTCCAGGCTCCAGTTAACAGGCATGATGGTTTGATGGGTTTGTCTGTGAGGCGACGTGAGCTGACTTCCCTTCAGGATGCTGCTTTCAGTGGGGTCCCTCTAAAGAACAAAGCGAGTGGAGAAAGAGAGGCGATGGTGTGGTCTACCACCTCCTCACACAGCATTAGAACACTCTGCTCCTGACATTGCCGTGTCTTCTGCTGGACTCCCATCCTACCTGTGAAGAATACCACTACAGAGTCCTTCCTGGGGTAAAGTGTGTTCAGTGGAGATAGACATTCTCCAATCATCATAACATGGTGTTATTTTCAATATGGGTCATTTGTCAAGATTTTTATTAGTGATAAGAAACCATGGGCTAGGCATCATACCTCAGCAGAGCATCCCTATCTATCAAGAGCCCTCTTTTTCTGCCACAATTGTACTCTACAAATACTAAATGACTGCAAGACTGCACGCTCAGCTGCAGTGGACATCTTGGTGTCACCGCAGGCTAAGGGTTCCTCAAAGGAGCCCACTGTAAGTGCTGGTAGAGGGCTGGTAGATCTGAGAGGTTTCTTGATCGGAGGTGGCAGGGTCAGTGTTGCTGGATAACAGGACCGAAATCATTGTCAGGAGGACCCAAGGTACTAGCGGAAGCTTACGTGGAGTCTGGTGGGGAGTCTGGAGTGGAGCTGAAAGAACACGGAGCAAGGATGGGGGAGGAGAGGGTTGGAACCAGGATGAGTGATGTCTTGACTGGCAAGTCGAGGGAGAGTGGTTCAAGGCTAAAGGTGAGGGTGGTCAGATTCTTGAAGTAGTATAAATGCCCATCCCCCCAAAAAAGCCCCAAGTGATACTTGATCTGGAGGAAGAGACTGACACGTGATTAGCTAAGCTGCCCTCACCCCAGAAGGCAGCAGGAGACACAGGGGTTGCAGCGCAGTGGAGGCAGGATGGGGAGAGAGGGCTGCAGGCAGTCTGCTCCAGGAGATGGCAAGAGGGGGCTCTGGGCTTTCTCACAGGGAAGAGTGGGGACCAGCACCTCTGAGGGCTTGCCGCGTGCCAGGCACGGGTCTTATTCACTCCTCAACACCGGAGGGACATGTTCCGTCTGTCCCCTCATCTCACGGAGGAAGAGCGGGCCTCACGGAGCTCAGGGAGCAGACGGGAGCTCCCAGGCTGTGTTGGAATCAAAGCCCGCATCCTCCGGTTCTCACGGGAAAGGCTGTAACTTCGAGGCACTGGCAATGTTTGAATGGGGCCTCGCAGCTTCCTTAGGATTTGGGCGAGTAGGGAGGTAGAGTGGAGAGAGGGTCAGGGCAACACGGTAGAGGCGCTGTTGGGGGTGGTCACGGAAGAACCCAGAGGCGGGAGGGGAGACCGCAGAGGCCCAGGAGTCATTTGGTGGGATCGGGGCACAGAGAAGTGGCAGTGGGCAGGGCTGCCCCTCTCTTTCCCTTCTGTTTTCTGCTTTGCTTCACCCTCAGCATCTCCTGAAAACACAGCTCTTCCTATTAGGTCTTCAGGCTTTTGGTCGTGAAGGAGGTGGGGGTCTGTGTTGGGTGGGGACCGAGGAAGTAAGGGGACATCCTGGTGACAGGACCACTCCGTGTGTGGCCCCCTGTGTTCCCAGGCCTGGTCCTGCTGTGGAAGAAAGACCCCTCTGGGGTGGGACTGCCCAGGCAGTGCTGGCTGAGGGCCCCCATGCAAAGCCCAAGGAAGAACAGACAACCTCGCTCTGCACCCCAAGCCTGGGGCCTCCCTGGCCAGACCCGGCCACCCTGTCCATCTTTACTGTGCTCCCCTCACCTGCCCCGGATTACACTTCTTGATGCTTAGGGCTCAGACAGCTTGAACCATCATAAGCACCAGGAGCCTGTCCGCATTTGTCAAGTTCAAGGATTATGGCTCAAGTCCTCTAACTGCCTTCATCATTTTTAACGTCGATGCCTCAAAGCGTGGCTTCCCAAGCTTTTCTGTTAAAGGAGGTTTCTTCAGAGGAAACATTCTTAACCTCATTGGCTGAATTTTCTTCTCAAAAGGTGTACTGTCCTTCTGAGATTTAGGTCACCATTTCAGCGAGTCCCTGCTGACATTTTAGAGTTCCTTCTGTGCACTTTCGTGGGGAGGAGATTCCTGTCCCCTCTGTTGAGCTCCCCCTGAGCCTATTTTGCCGCAGCCTGGGAGGAAAGACCCTCCTCCTACGGCCCTCCGCATTTCCCCGTGTGTCAGGAGTCTCCCCGGGCGAGTGGAGGAGATCCCGACATGGGGGGAGCTTGGGAAGGGGCGGGAAAAGCCTTGTGATGGGGGCTCTGTTTGCTTCTCTGCCTGTGCGACTTCCATGCATGAGCTGATTTCACCTTCCTCCCGTATACAATTAAAATAAGACAATCCTACTGCCCTGAGCTGTAGCCAGGATTGAAAGAGGTGCCGTTACATCAAACCCCAAGCCAAGAGCTGAAGGCACAGGGCTTCCCTGGTGGCGCAGTGGTTGAGAGTCCGCCTGCCAGATGCAGGGGACGCGGGTTCGTGCCCCGGACCGGGAAGATCCCACGTGCCGCGGAGCGACTGGCCCCGTGAGCCACGGCCGCTGAGCCTGCGCGTCCGGAGCCTGTGCTCCGCAACGGGAGAGGCCACAGCAGTGAGAGGCCCGCGTACCGCAAACAAA
>RJWK010035080.1:0-22355 GCA_004363435.1 Platanista minor | reverse complement strand
TTTTTTTTTGCGGTACGCGGGCCTCTCACTTGTGGCCTCCCCTTGCGGAGCACAGGCTCCAGATGCGCAGGCTCAGCGGCCATGGCTCATGGGCCCAGCCGCTCCACGGCATGTGGGATCTTCCCGGACCGGGGCACGAACCCGTGTCCCCTGCATCAGCAAGCGGACTCTCAACCACTGCGCCACCTGGGAAGCCCTCACGAGGATATCTTTCAAGCACTATGAAAGTTAAATGAATCTTAGGCCACTATCTTCCATAGCTTTATGGTAAATCAGATTTTAAATTTCTGCCATTTAGTTTCATATTTAAAATTCTTACATGTCTCAGTACAGTTGGCCTTTGAACAATACAGGGGTCAATCTGCATATACTTATAGTCAGCCCTCCATATCTGAAGTTCCTCTGCATCCGTGGAATCAACCAACCATGAACCTGTAGTGCAGTAGTATTTACTGTTGAAAAATATCCGCATTAAGTGGACCCACACAGTTCAAACCTGTGTTGTTCAAGGGTCAACTGTAATTGTTAACAAAACATGTAAATGAAATGACTATTTGGGGTATGAAAATCAGAAGTGTTTAAATCTACTGCAAGAGAGAAGGCATTATTTCATATCTTTTTCTGAACATAACTTAGTTAAGGTCCATCACAGAGGCTGTAGGAATTTTGTATGCCTTCGTCGCCAGTATCTGAGAAGTGCAGTCAATAACTTTCTCATCTTTCTTCCTTACTCACAAAACTACTGCAGTTGATACTATGCAATGAGTTCTCTGTTTACAGGGGGTGGGTTTTGTTTATTTTTGTGTCTTTCTTAGTACACGGTAACAGACACACTATATATTATAAATTTATTTATTTATTTTTGGCTGCATTGGGTCTTTGTTGCTGCGTGGGCTTTCTCTAGCTGTGGTGAGCGGGGGCTACTCTTCGTTGCGGTGTGTGGGCTTCTCATTGCGGTAGCTTCTCTTGTTGAGGAGCACAGGGCTCTAGGCATGTGGGCTTCAGTAATTGTGACACGTGGGCTCAGTAGTTGTGGCCCACGGGCTCTATAGCACAGGCTCAGTAATTGTGGCGCATGGGCTTAGTTGCTTCGCAGCATGGGGGATCTTCCCGGACCAGGGATCAAACCTGTGTGCCCTGCATTGGCAGGTGGATTCTTAATCACTGCTCCACTGGTTAGGGAAGTCCCACACAATATATATTAGATGTTCAAAATGCCATTGATGTTTTTTAGTTGTCGTCTAAGGCCAACATGTTTACATTCTCTCATAGTTGTTAGAAGAGAATATAGAAACATGACTAGAAAAGATGGAAACAAATAAGTGTGCTTTTAGTTTTTTCCCCTAATCTATCCATTTTTCTTTTTAATAGTTGTGATATTCAAGGAATTCAGACTTCGCTTTTTTCTGCAGTTTTGAAAATTCACACAAACTCTTCATTATTTTTGATGAGCTTTGAAATTGCTTTTCTGCTGCTTTAATCTTACTTCCATACTGATTGATATATTTGATGCAGAGTTCTGAAATAAGCTTACCTACTTGGAAACTATTGAGATTTTTTTCTATAGGTGTAGTCTAAAATCATTTTATGTGTCTATAAGTAGAATAGATTAAATGAACATAGCAGTGGAAATTTTACCTCTATTTAAAATAATGTCTCCAATTTAAGTGGTAGATTCTAATATATATGTAGCAATTTCTTCATTACAGAGGAAGATTTTACTTCCTATCAGCCTTTATATTTTGCAAATATCTCTAAAGAAAATATGTAGAATAAGTGTAAGTTTAAACTTTTTGAAATATTTAATGTTCGCAATTTCTAACTTTGCTGTTTGTCCAAATTCCTCAGGCAGAAGGGGCAGCTGGCTGTGGAGAGAGCGAAGCAAGTAGAAGAGTTTCTACAGCGAAGACGGGAAGCGAGGCAGAACAAGGCTCGGGCTGAGGGGCATATGGTAGGATTTTGTTTTTGAGATTTTTGAACATGTTAGCATTCAGAGTGAAGGTCTGGAACAAGGTAGGTGTACACAACAAGAGTCGTAATCCTTTACAAACATTTCCTCTGAACATTTGCAGAGCGTTGAACCTCTCTTCAGCTATTTCTTTTATGCCAAGCGTGAAAATCTGTTGTTCCTTGGTTAATTGAGAGTAAGTTCATGACTGTATCCTTCCTTTTAAAAGAGTTGAAGTAGGTATAGCAACCCAGATATTTATATTAAATAAGTAAGTTCTTACATTACTTTTTTCTTCCAATATGCTTTTGGTTTTAAATACTTTTAAGTAGCAAAGAATTGTAGAAGAAAAATGGGAAATAAACATTTGGGTAAAAATACATGTAACTGTGCATTTACTCAAAAGCAAATTAGGAGCAAAAGTATTTTAAAGCCTCTAATTATTCCAGTTAACTGAATTAAGTCATGTACCTAAGAAAATATTAATAGTTTTAGATCATCGTTTCAGTAGTTAATAGTTTTGATTTGCAGAGGTACACAATTGCCTTTTCACCTTTTGTCCACAGAACAAATGGTGATTGTCTGTCAGCTCAGCACCCGTGAAGCATCATGCTCATGTAGGAAATAGGTCAGTTGTATGGTAGTATGTTTTCTTGAGACTTAGATCTACTGTAAGTCCATAAGTGATATCTTTATGAGTTAATATAATTATTCCAATTTAGGATATTTTTTTCTTTGAAATAATATCACAGAAAAATAGTTAAATTTTTTAACGGTTACCCTGTATATGTGTAACACCCATCAGCTTGTTTTTCTAATACCTGGAATTAATCTGTATTTGTATCTTCTGTATAGACAGAGGAGAACCTCCTTTGTTTTCCCTTGCCCTATTTCTCCCATGTTAGTAGCATCTGGAATTTTAGTTACAGATTTTTGTTTGTTTGTTTGCGGTACGCGGGCCTCTCGCTGTCGCGGCCTCTCCCGTTGCGGAGCAAAGGCTCCGGACGCGCAGGCTCAGCGGCCATGGCTCACGGGCCCAGCCGCTCCGCGGCACGTGGGATCTTCCCGGACCGGGGCACGAACCCGCGTGCCCTACATCGACAGGTGGGCTCCCAACCACTGCGCCACCAGGGAAGCCCTGTCTTCTTTTTTGAAAAATATTTTTGCTGGATGTAGTCTTATAGGTTGAGAGTTCTTTTTCATTCGGTTCTTTAAAGGTGTTTCTCCACTTACATCCTGGCACGCCCGTTCTGACCAGAGGTCTGCTGTCCTTCTTAAATTTTCCTCTGCATGTAATGTGTCTTTTCTCTCTGACGGCTTTTAACATTTCCTCCTTATCGCTGGAAGTGGATTGATTTAGATATATCTTGGTGTAGTTTTCTTCATTTTTATTTTGTTGGGGGTTCACTGAGCTTCTTGGATCAGTGGATTTATTGTTTTTATCAAGTTTGGAAAAATTCAGCCATTATTTCTTCAAAACTTTTTTTCTGTTCTCCTCTCCTTTTTCCTCTGGGTGCTCAGTACCCATACGTCAGCTCACTGACGCTCTGTTCATTTCTTTTTGGTCCTTTTCCTGTGTTTGATTTTGGGTAGCTTCTGTTACTGTATCTTTAAGGTCATTACTCTTTGTCTGCTTTGTGTAATCTGCTCTGCTCTTAATCCCATCCAGACACTGTATATTTTTCATTTCAGACACTGTATTTTTTAATCTCTTAAAATTTACTTGGGTCACTTGTATACTTCGCACGTGTGTCTTTATAATACTTACACTTTTCTCTACCTTCTTGAACATACGGAGGATGATTAGAGTCGCCTTTTTAATGACCTTGTCACTCATTCTCTTATCTGTGTCATTCCTGAGTCCGTTTGTTGATTGATTTTCTCTTCCTTTGGCTAATCTTCTCCCGCTTCTTTACCCACCTGGTAATTTGTGGTTGGATGCCTGGCATGAGGTATTTTATCTTGGATTTTGTGTATTTAAATACAAATGAATAAATTTATTCTGCGATGCAGTTATGTTACTTGAAAATAGTTTGAGTCTTTCAAGGTTGATTCTCAGCTTTGCTAGGCAGGTGGAGAACAGCCTTTCATGTAGAACGCACTTGGCACCACTGCTCAGGCAATACTCTTTTGTTTTTTTGTTTTTTTGTTTTTTTACTTTTATTTGCATTTACTTTTTGCAGCATTTATTCCAGGGTCATAAGTTTTTGTTTCTTCAATTTCTTCTGGGCAACATCCTCTTCTGCTTTAGGAACAATCTGTTCTTTTTCAGTAAGGATCATCTCAGTGGGGCTGGGAGAGCTCATGCATAGGTTGATCCGACCATGAGCTCTGTAAGTCTTGCGCCACATCTTGGGGGCTTTGTTCACCTGGATGTGCTCAGTGATCTAAGCCCTTAAGTTCAGCATTACTCTCTGCATTTTTGAGCATGTGCAGTAAAAATTCAGCACTCTTTTTGGGCCACCGACCCTGTGTGCAGCCCCACTGTTTGGCCTGGGCACACCTACCATCTCCACCATTGTAACAACGGAATGGCACACATTGCTTCTTTAAAGTGACATGCTTCAGATACTTGGTGACTTTTCGGATATGCATACCCTTAATGGCCTGGGCCGTTTCACGAGTGTTCTTTTTTTTTTTTTTTTTTTTTGCGGTACACGGGCCTCTCACTGCTGTGGCCCCTCCCGCTGCGGAGCACAGGCTCCGGACGCGCAGGCTCAGCGGCCATGGCTCACGGTCCCAGCCGCTCCGCGGCATGTGGGATCTTCCCGGACCGGGGCACGAACCCGCGTCCCCTGCATCGGCAGGTGGACCCTGAACCACTGCGCCACCAGCGAAGCCCCACGAGTGTTCTTAAAGTGAACACGAAGATTTGACCCTCTCGACTTGCATGATTTTGTGGGGTTTTCTGGGTCAAGTGAGTAGCGAACCATTTTTAGAGGTCACCTCAGGCCACTTACCGGAAAAGTGAGGCAGTACTCTTGACACTCTGATGATGGATTGGCGGAACTCCGATGCTCTGTTGATTCGGAGGCCTTTCTCGTCTGGCTGTTGGAAGTGTGATGTGTTCCCAGCCCTCAGTGAACCTGTGGGATTGGTGACGTCATGGTAACCGTCACTCAGCAGGAGACTCAGGGGAAACCTCTGCTTTTTCCAGGACTCTCTGGGCAGCTCTCTCTTCCTTGGTGCCCCTTCCTGCAAATGTCAGTGCTCTTCAACCTCCCAAGCTCTGGCTGCTGTTTCACTAACTCAGGACAGCCTCTCCCTGTACTGCAGCCTGCAAACTGGGCAATTACTGAGCTTACCTCACTTGTTACCCTTCTCACAAGGATCACTGTCTTGTGCTGCCTGTTTGCCAGTGTTGGAAAATCGTTGTTTCATCTACTTTGTCCAGACTTGTAGTTGCTGAAGGTGAGAAGGTAGATCTGGTCCCTGTTACTCCACCACAGCTGCAAGTGGAAGTCTTGGCTGGTAGTTTGCTGGGTGAAGAAATGTGGGTTGCAAGCTCTCCCCACCCCACCTTGAAGCTGGTGCCTCATCATGGTCTCATTGGCGCTCTCAAGTCTTGTGACAGTGTTTCCCTTCACATTCCTCTGTAAGGGGTTTTTCCTCTCTGAAAGCTTTTGGCGCTGTCTTTCTACCTTCCATGTTCTGAAATATCGCTTGAGTGTTCTCGGTATTTTTTAATTGACCTGTCGTGACTCTAACCACATGCTTTCTGAGCACTCCCCTTCGGTTCTGGGACATTCTTAATTGACGCTTCTTCACATATTGCTTCTTCTCCTTTTTCTCCTTAAGAGATTGGAACCTCTGCATCAAACGTGTTTTTCTCTGTACTTTTCTTTCATCTTTTTTATCCCTTTGTCCCTTCTTACTGTTTTGGAAGGATTCCTGGGCCTGAATTTCGACTCGTAACATGTTCTTTAGTTTTGTCTACTCTGCTCTTCAGCCCATCCAGTGATGTTTTCTCTTAAGTTTAGAAACTTGTATTCTCATGTCCATGAATCTTCTTAGTTTTCCTTGAAAGCGCCTTGATCATGTGCTCATTTCTCTAATGATACTTTGGTTATCATAAGGTCTTGTTCTTAGTGCACTCTTGGCCGTGTCACCTCGGTGTCTTCAGTTTTTTTTTTTCAGCAAGTCCGCTCCCTGTTTCACGGTACTGGCATCCCTCATACGTTTGGTGTTCTTGCTGGTGTGTTCATGTTTGGAGGTGTCTGTTTTACCCTTCATTGCCTCTGCCTGGGTGGCCCCTGGCGAGATGGGCACGTGTTGCTGACCTCTGCTCTGTTCAGTTTTTCATCATAGTAGAGGATGGGTGGGACACATTGCTGTTCAGCCAGGCAAATACGTGGCAGCTTATTTTCTGGGCATTGGAGACCCCACCTTCCTGGGTGTCACCGGTCACCTGGAGCCCCAGCCTGGCCTTTCACTCTGGGCGCTCTCATCACTCGTGTCTGAAGGGAGCTGCTCGCGGAGATGGACAGTGTGCTGGGTGACCTCTTCCTTAAACGCCATTGCTGCTGTTCCCCTCGTGCCCCGGCTGCCAGCTCATCGCAGAGCAGCCTCCTGTTGCTCACATCTGCTGCTGAGGCCTCTTCCCTACAGGCTGTGCTCATGCCGCTTCTCATCTTAAACCCACGTGTGTACTTTCCTTACCTCTGGATTCCTTCTGTTATTGGGACTACCAAGAGTTTCACTTGTGTGTGAGTGCTGATATGCATTCATTTAACAACTTCTCAAGTCTAGAATTTTGGAAGAAGGGGAGGCCATGGTCTCACTGCAATCAGATATTAGTATTTTCGTTTTGTTGTTTTATCATTTTTAAAAGATGTGCTTTAGAAATCAGTGCATTTTTGACAGTGATTTTTATATGACTTTTCAAGATTCGTTTTGTTAACCTGTATAGAGTTTCTTCATCCCCTAGATAACTATATGTATACGTGAAACTTTACTTTAGAAAAATGTGGCTAAAAAGTGAAGAATTTTTACTTTTCAGTATATTTGGGTGGGTGCATCATATATTACTTTCTTTATTCACTAATATAACAAACAACAAGGCAGTGTGTTAAACACTTTGGGGGTAATAGGTTAATTAATTGATTAAGGATGACTTAATTAAAGCTTACTCAGATATAGTTTCTCTCTGGAATAACTTAGAGTCTGGTGTTAGGCGACAATATATATTCTGGAAGCGTGAGGTAAAGAACAGAGGCGAAAGCTGAGGTGAGCTCTGGGGATTTTAAGATTTTAAGTTCACACAGTTTTAAGTTCTAAATTGGAACTTTTTTATGATGAGGTAGAGGGGTTGTTTAAAATTGGCCTCTCCTTTTCCATGCTGTATAACAAATTACCATAATGTAGTGGCTTAAAGCAACACAAATTTATGACCCACAGTTTCTCCGGGCCAGGACTTTGGCACGTTGTAACAGTTCTCTGCTCCTGGTCTTCTGAGGCTGAGGTGGAGGTGTCAGCCATCTTCACCGACCCCTCAGGGTGGAGGCTCAGCCGTCTTCACCGACCCCTCAGGGTGCTAGCAGGACTTCCCTCCCTGCTGCTGTGGAACTCAGGCCTTGCTGTCTGAGAGCTTTGACTGGGACCACGTGGCCCCTTCAGCTCAGCGTCAAAGAACACCCTGTGCATCAGCCCCCCACCTGCCGCTTCTACAACCAACCAGGAAAACTCTGCATTTAATGGTCAGCTCACTGGTTTAACGTCCCTCATCCCATTTACTGTGACCTAATCCTGGGGGTACAACCCATCAGACTTGCACACCTGGGGAGTGGGGGTGGGTATCAGGAAGCCTTGGGGGTCTTCTCCAGGTTCTGCCCGCCACAGTCTCTTTGCCTGTGACTTAGAGGCCGCATCTGGTGACGTAGACAAGTCGAGGGGGAGGAGCTGTCTCGAGCCCGTGCTTTGGTGGTGGAGCACACAACCCAGGCGTCCAAGCAGAGCCTTGTGAGAAGTCAGCTGTATGAACATGAAGTTTAAATACAGTGAAATTCACCAGTGTTGGGTGTGTATCTGGATGAGTGTTGACAGGTGTATGTAGTCATGTAACCACTGCCACAATCACAGGACAGCACCATTCCATCATTTCTTAAAAGGTTCCTCCTCTTGCCACCAGAGAAAAAACTGTCGGTATGTGAGATGATGGATGATAACCACACTTACCATAGTGATCCTTTCTCAGTATATGCGTGTATCAAGTCATTATTTTGTACACCTTAAACTAACAGTGTTGTAAGTCAGTCGTGTCTCAGTAAAACTTGAGGAAGAAGTTTCCTTGTGCCCCATGACAGTCAATCTTCTACCAGCCCTAGGCAACCACCGATCTGCTTCCTGTCACTGTGGTCTTAGTTCTTCTAGAATTTCATGTAAAATTATCATACAGTATATAGAGTTTTGAGGCTGGTGTGTATCAGTAGTTCTTTTTTATTCCTGAGTCATACTCCATCGTGTGAGCGTACCACAGTTTGTTTGTTCAGTCCTCAGTTGATGGGCATTTGTGTAGTTTCTAAAAGAGGTGCTTTTAAAGCTCATGGGAGTAGCTGATCATTAAATTCACTCAGTTATATGCTCCCAGTGCTCCCACAGAGCCCTTCTTTCTGAGTGGGCATATCCCTCTTTATTATGTGTAACTCGGTCAGTGACTGTTTTTACTCTCAGACTTCTGAACACTACTGGAGAAAGTTAAAGCTGTGATGACTAGTGTCAGATGGGTCTATGGCCTCTGGTTTCAGTAGAACTGGCGGTCCTTCTCGGCTGTCCTCTGGATCCCCGTGGTCAGCAGCCTCTCTTGTTGCCCACAGTGGGGACTTTCCTCCACGATTTCATCCTTCCCTTTCTGTGAAGATCATCGTTACATCCCAGAGAGAATTGGCCTTAAGAGTCCCACATTTCGTCACAGTTTCCGCCTCCATACTTATAAACGTATGCATAATTGTACCCGATCTATTCTTGTTTTCTCCAGTCTCAGAGAGGGATATAACTTCCTCTGTTCAAAAGTAGTCTTCCTATTCCATCCTATTTGATGATTATAATGCTGGTAATTGTTAACATTGGTCATTTACTGGGTGCTTATGTGTCAGGCTTAGTTCTAAGTTCTATACCTGTATTCACTCACTTCTTATAGCAGTGCTCTGAGGCCGGTTCTGTCTTCTTCCCATCTTACATCTCACTGAGGCAGAGGTGGAGGAGCTAAAGTGACAGCTTGAGCTTTACAGCCACCAAATGATAGATTACATCGTGTTTAAATCCCTGCAGTCTGACTTGAGAGCCCACGTTTTCATGGCCTTATTTTCTGGGCCATGCTGTCCTCCTTACTCTATCACTTGTTTCCTCCCTTTTCTGAACTTCCCTTCTTTCCTGGCATAGACCATCAATATATTCATGTTTCTCAACGTTCCCGGCTCCTTCCTCCTCTTCGTAGCCAGACACCTCAGATGAATGAAGCTCTGTTCTCTGTCGTTGCTTACCCACTATTCATAATCCTGTTGAAACAGAAGTCACCAATGTCCATCTTGCCAAATATAATATTTTAAATCTTTATCTTACTTGACCTTTCTGTGACATTTGATCTCATGAGTTACTTCTTCAAAATTTCTTCCTTGCCTTCTGTGACACCAAATTCTCTTTGTTTATCCCTTACTTTTCTGATTATTATTTCTTAATATCTTCTTCTACAGGATTCTCTTCTTCTTTAGTTTCTAAGGCTGATATTTCCTGGGGTTCTGTCCTTGGTTATTTTTCACTGTAAGTTAATACCCTGGGGTGATCTCACTTACTATTCTACAAGGGACTGGTGACCTCAAAGTCTCTGTCAGTTAGGCAGACTACCCTCCTAACTTCCATCCTGTCTAGCTGCCTTCTGGACATCATTTCCTAGCGGTCACATTGGCACCTTTTTAAAAAAATTTCCTTTTATTATGTAAATCATCATACAATAACATTAACTTTATTTTTCTTCTCCAGTTCTATGAATTTTAACACAACTATAAATTCACGTACCCCTCACCCCAGTCAGGATACAGAACCATTCCATCACCCCAAAACTCTCTCGTGCTCTCTCTCAACGTAGTCATGCTGTCCCCGCACCCCTAATACCCTGGCAGCCACTGTCTGTTCTCCATGACTACCATGGTTTTGTCTTTTCAAGAATGTCTTATATGGTATTTGTGTGTGGTATGTATAATAGTATATAACCTTTAGCGGTTGGCTTCTTTCATTCACCTTAATGCTGTTCATCCAAGTTGTTGCATGAATCAGTAACTTTTTCTTTTTTGTTGTTGAATGGTATTCCATTCTATGGATGTGCTACAGTTCGTTTATTCATTCACCCACTGAGGGACATTTGGGTTGTTTCTAGTTTTTGGTAATTATGATCAGTGCTGCTTTGATCATTCATTTACAGGTGTTTGGAGAAGAGTAAGTTTTTGTTTCTCTAGGGTAAATGCCCAAGAGTTGCTTTTCTGGATCATGTGGTAAGTGTAGACTTAACGTGAGTTTTCAAAAGTCAGCCATTTGCCAGAGCACTCGCACCTTTTTACCTTCTTAGCAGCAGTGATCAAGAGCACCCGTTGCCCCACATCCTCATCAGCATTCGGTATTGTTGCTGTCTTTTATTTTGGCCATCTAATCTATGTATAGGGGTATCTCATTGTGGTTAGATTTGCATTTCTCTAAATGTTAATGATGTTGAATCCCTTTTCATGTGCTTATATGTGATCCTTATGTCCTCTTTAGAGAACCGTGTGTCTGAGTAATTTGTCCATGTTAATTGTGTTGTGTTGTTACTGTTTTGCTTTGAGAGTTCTTTATATTCTGGACAAATCTTTTACTGGGTAAGTGACTTGCCAATATTTTCTCCTAGGTGGCAGTTTGGCTTATCATTCTCTTAACGATATTTTTCACAGAGCGCAGGGTGTTAACTCCGATAAAGTGTACGTTTTCAGGTTTCTTGTTTACGGATCATGTTTTTGCTCAATTGTGTCTAAAAACTCTCTGCCTATCCAGCAGTCATGAAGATTTGCTCCTATTTTTCAAAAAAAATTTATAGTATTACTTTTAACCTTTAGATCTATGATCCATGAAAGGAAATGTTTTTAGTGTGGTAAAATACACAGAACATAAAATTTTCTGTCTTAAGCATTTAAAAATACACAATTCAGTAGCATAAGGTACATTCACAATGTTATCTTCCTTCTGCTTGATTTCTGTTTATTTTGCTCTTTTCTGGTCTTTTAAGGTTGAAGCTTAGATAGCTGAGGGTGAGACTTTTTTTCTTTTCTAATATTGGTATTGCATGCTATAAATTTCCCTCTAAGCACCGCTTTAGTTGCACCCCACAAGTTTTTCTGTGTTCTCTCTTTTCATCTTCATTCAGTTCAAAATTAATTTATTGTAATTTCCCTTGAAACATCCTCTTTGGCCCGTGGATTACTTAGAAATGGGTTAATTTCCAAGCGTTTGGACATTTTCCTACTTTTTTCTGTTATTGTTTTCTGGTTTTATTTTATGATCAGAGAACATACATTTGTAGGACTTTATTCAGTCATTTTACATTTGTTAGGGTTTGTACTTTGATCTAGGATATGATCTATCTTCATGATTGTTCCACATGCACTTGAAAAGAATGTGTACCCTGCTGTGGTTGGGTGGAGTGCTATATGTTTGTTTCAATTAGATCCAGTGAGTTGATGGTGCTTTTTAGTACTTGATCCACACTGACATTATGCCAACATTGTTTGATACTGAGGTAGGAGAGTTGAAGCCTTCAAATATAATTGTAGATTTTTATCTGTTTCTCCTTTTAGTTTGGTCAGTTTTTCCTTTCTTTCTTTCTTTCTTTTTTTTTTTTTTTTTTTTTTTTTTTTTTTTTTTTTTTTTTTTTTTTTTTTTTTTTTTTTTTTTTTTTTGAGAGCATACACATTCAGAATTGTTGGGGTTTTAGAGTGAATTGACCTTTCTTACCAAAATGTAATCTCTTTTTCTTCCTCGTATTAGTGGAGGGGTTCGTTTTTGTTTTGCCGTGTAACAAATTAGCACAAGTTAGTGGCTTTTAACAACATGTATTTGTTATCTCATTTTCAACGGCATGAAGGGTTGGTGCCCCAAACCCCTTGTTGTTCCCGGGTCAGCTGTAAACACTATTTTTACTGCTTCAGTTTGGAATGTAGAAAGTTTTCCATCATGTAGGTACCCTTACCCTCTGCCCTTTATGCCACAGTTGTCTTATATATTACATTTACATACATTTAAATCCTCATTAGGCCATGTTATAAATTTTGCTTGCAACTTCAAACATGTTTAAGAAGGCAGTAGGACAGGAATACTTTCTAATATTTACACAAATATCTACCATTTTTCTTGCTATTCACTCATTCTTAATGATCCAAGTTTCTTCTTATATAATTTCTCTCTGTCTGAAGAAATTCCTTTGGCAGTTCTTTTAGGTTGGGTCTGTTGGCTATAAATCCTCTTAGTTTTATTTCATCTTTATTTCTAAACAGTGTTTTTGATGGTTGTAGTATTTTGGGTTGACAGTTCATTTCTATTTTCATTTAAAAAGTTACTTCACTGCTTTCTGTCCTCCATCGTTTTTGAAGAGAAATCCTCCCCTTTTTTTCTCCTGCAGGTATGTCTTATTTTTCTCTGGACCCTTCCAGATTCTTTCTTTGTCCTTAGTTTCCAGCGATGTGATTAAGTTGTCTCTGGGCATGGATTTCTTTAGGTTTATTCTGTTGGTGGTTTGCTAAGTTTCTTGAACTTGTAGATTTATGCCTTATGCCATTTTTGAGCCATGATTTCTTCAAATGTTTTTTCAGCTCTGTGCTCTTTCTCTTCTCTGGTTCTCTGATGACATGAATCTTAGACCTTTTGTTCTTGTTCCACAGGTTTGTGAAGCTCTGTTCAGTTTTTTACAGTTTTTTTCTCTTTTGTTCAGATTGGTTAATTTCTGTTGTTTTCAGGTTCACTTCCTCTTTCCCCTTTCATCTTTATTCTGCTTATTTGGTCCAGCCAGGGAGGGTTTTATTTTGGTAATTGTATTTTTTCATTTCTTGTGTTTCCATTTGGTTTTTCCTTGTTTCTTTTCTTTCTCTGCTAATATTTTCGATGTGAACCTTTTTTCACCACTTGATTGCTGTTCAAATACTTTTAAAATAGTTTCTTTGAAGTTTTTGTCGCATAATTATATCATCTCTTTCATCTAATCGTAATCTGTCTATTGTATATTCCCAGGTAGGTTGAGATTTTTGTCGTTTTTCATGTGCTGATTAATTTTGAGTTGTACCCTGGGCATTTGGAATATTACCTTATTAGACTTTGGATTTTGTTTAAATTTTATGGAGGCTGTTGATTTTATTTGTTTTAGCAGGCAGTTGACCTGTCGGGGTCAGGCTTCAAATTCCTGTTTTCCTTTTGTCCCTCTTGTGCACTGTGCAGGGTTATCTGCCCGGGATTTGGGTGGAAGTCTGTTGGCCAGCCCTGTGCTCATGCAGAGCAGGGTCTTGTCCACACACAGATGCAGGCAACCCCAGGACTTTGTAACAACTCTGAGGCCATTTTCCGGAGCCCTGCAGTGTGCCATTGGTCTGATGCCCGCCTTTTCCCTGGGCTCACCTCTCAGTCTGAGGCCTCGCATACCTAGGGCTCCCTCACTCCTAGAGTGAAGCATTGGGAGGAGAGACAGACAGACAGAGGCAGAGAGAGAAGGAGAGAGGCAGAGGCCACAGGCCTTGCTCTGGCTTTTGGAGTATCAGCGTCACAGGAGACAAAGGGTCCCTCCCTCACCATTGTAGTTCCCAGAAGCTCCTCTTGCTGTCTCAGCTGCCACCACAGCAGTGAGCTTTCCTGGGGGCTGTAGCACAAGAAAAAAAGGAGAGAGAAAGAAAAAAACTGGCACATTTCCTACTTTCTCCTTAAGTTTTCCCTCCCCACTCTGGAACTGGAAGAGATAACCAGAGTTACTGCTGTTGTCATCAGAGTGCTCAGTTTCGGGGTTTTGGCCAAGTTAGGTTTAGGCCAGAAGATACCGCAGTTTGAAAAATGTGGTACCCTCATCGTGCATTTACAGGTACTCTGAGCTCTGGCATTCTCGACTCTGCCTGCCTCTGTTTACTTTTCAGTGTCCCCAGATGTGCCTGCACTTTATCATGTGTTCATTGGGAAAGGGGGTGCGTGTGCTTCCATCTTACCCGGGACTAGAGCTTTCTGTACTTCATTCTTTTATTTCCGAAACCAAATTCACTTCATTGTCTTCAGACCCATGGCCCTTCCTGTAGTACCCGTCCTGCTGCAGAGGGTCACCATCAAAGATGGCTTGACTTTGGGGGTTCTGGCTTGAAAGCCATCTCGTAGCATCTTCTCTCTGTCACGTCCCACCCAACGCATAGCCAGTCAGCGACCAGATCGCGTTTTCTGCCTTCTGAATATCCTGTAGCCACCTCCTCCTTTCTGTTTTCATTATTTTTGCCCTTGTTGAGATCCTTACCTCTTGTTAGTCTTTTCGTCTCACCGCTTCTAACTGAGGATCCTTCTAATGCATCTTTGGCTTGGGCTGCCAAGGTGATCTTTCTAAAGCCACGTGGAGCACATTGCCCATATGCCTGGAGTTACTCAGTGGTTGTTTATTGTTTAGAGGATAAATTAAACCTGATAGCTTAGCACAGGGGGTCTACCCTTTGTCTTTCTTACTGCTCTTGATTTTCCCGTTCCCTTCTTCATCCCTTCAGCTTCAACCATACCAGACTGCGTGCAGTTCCCGGAAGACACTGTTTCTAGTTTCTACTGAGATTCCATCTGCCTTATCTTCGTGAGAGAGTTCATGGTACCTTTCTGTCGCCTTGTTGGCTTGGGGACTGTGGCTGAGGCTGTGGGAGAGATTCAGGGGGAAGGTAAACATGTTTTTACTGCCACTGCATTTGTTTCCTGCTGAGGAGGAGATGGCGATTAACTCTAGAAATAATTACTGTCAATTTGCACAGCGTCTTAGGTAGTTTACGTAAAGCTTTCTGATTTTGCCAGCCTCGTGTATCTTCAAAGAGTAGATGTTCTGTTACTGCCATGGGAAAACGATTGATCCTGTGCCACAGGTCTGTACGGCATGTTTATGCTTCACAGGCTGGAGCAGGGAGATGTGGCTGCTCTGAGAGTTTATCAGCTCTAATGAGTCAGCCTTGGAACCTCAGGGAGGAGAGGCCTCAGGGAGAGCCTTGCAGTCTCCTCTGAAAACAGCCAGGAGCCTGGGAACCGTCGCTCACTCAGCCGTGAGGTGCTGAGTCAGTCAGCCCTGTGTCTCATGTAGGAGACCCTCCTTAGCCCAGCAGCATTCGTGTTGGGAAAAGCCACTTAAAGTAAATCCAGCTAAAATAGAGACCCACATTTTGTACTAAAGAGTGGAAAAAGGGTTTGATTGGGATTTTACTTTGAAAAATGGAATTTTAAAATTACTTTGCCTTATGTTTGTCAGAATTTTGGATATACTTCCAAGTCCATATTGATTCTGAAAGTAACTAACTTGAGGAGGATTATAGTTTTTCTGTTAGAGTTGTATAATGAATCCAATATGTATTTTATCAAATCTAAGATACAACTGTAAGGCATATTGTTACTTTATACATGACTAAAAGAGAAAAAAATCTTGCCAATTTAACTTGATACAGTGCATTTTATCACTTAACCTTTTTATTTTATTCTTGTTGAAATAAGTCTTTTGGATTTTTCTTTATTATGTTATTCTTGAGCATCCATACAAAGGAGAATAGGAATGAAATAAATTGGTAAAGGTATTCATTCCTAAATCTACTTTCATACTTTGACTTTCCAAATCATTCATTTTTAAAATTAGGGTCGTTGACGTTGACGTTTTCTCAAATAATATTATCCTTATGCCACCAAGCGCCCTGAGATTTCAGCGATTCTTAAAAGAGAACCCCAGTTTTCTCTCAGGGAGTCAGCACCAGTCTGCAAGCTTTGGTGCTGGTGCTTTCTTGCTCTTATCAGAGGGAATCAATGGAAGGTTTTCAACGACTGCTAGGCTCCTGTTTCCTCTTGAACAAGCCAGTATGTGATTTTTTAAATTTAAAACTGAGGAGTTGAGGTTTTCCAGTTGTGACACCAAGAAGTAAAAAATGGACAAAGTTCATACATTCTCAGGCAGTAACATCTATGTTTTAACTGCTGCCCAGCCCACAGTTTATAAGATTATAACAGATCATTGAGATGCTATTGATTGTAAGATGCACCCCATCTCAGAGATGTTAAAATGTGAACAATGTTCATATTAGAATTGATGAAAGATGGTATACCCTTCACGTCACAATTTTTGTATGTTTCAGTTTTATAACTCTATTATAAAAGAGGGCTGTTTCTTGCGAAAATGGCTGAGATTTTGGCAGTTTTCCAAAGATCATTTCTGAATTTTTAATACCCATAATATTTTGAAGGACCAACATCATAATTCTTTTCACTTTTTAAAAATTCACTGAGTTTATCTAATCCTGTTGTGTTTGTAGACGGTTTTGCATGTGATTTGAAAATTTTTCCAGTATCATTGTTATCATCTTCATGAAACTCTTCATCTTTGGCAAGATTAGTAATTTTCTTTGTCAGTCAGTTTGCATCAGACATGCACTATGTTGTCAGATATTTACAACATTCAACAATCAGGGAGAGATCGATCAACAGAGAACTTGATGTGATGAATGAGGAGAAACTGGTGTTACTTGGGGACTACTTTTATAGTGGTCGTTAGTGCTTATTTTTGGACTCTGACAGCATTCAGCCTTGTAACTACTGAGATATTTATATAACAACTGTACCTATAGCACAGGACTGTGATGGATATTTATGGTAATAACCCTGACTCTTCAGGAAAAATATATTAACACCAGTGATTTAAGTCAGCACATAATAAATATTTTTCCACTGATAAATATTAATACTCATGATTTGTTTGTACAGATTGAAAATGTATATATATTACACTGTGGTTTATCCTTATAAGCAGTCATAAAATACCCATTTTGCTGATGAAGAGAAGCAGTCTTAAAGAGGTTGCGACAGATACACGTCTTAAACCTAATATGTGTTTTCGAATACTTACAATCTCATTATAAATAATCACACCTAAACAGTTAAGAATAAGTTCTGAGTCTTAAAGATTAATCCTCTGGCATTGGGAAATTGCTGTAGTTAAATTATTTGATTAGTACATTTTATTAACTGCTTTGGGAAATCATAATGATTACAACATTGTTTCTGTGGCAAAATGAAGTTAAAGTCCCCGCCCTATGAATAAGCATTTGGGACATAAGTAATATTTAGGATGAATTGTAATTTAAAGTAACCATGGATTTCAGAGTAATTTCATACGCTTGTATGTGAATTCAGAATTTTCCCTGTTCAGGTAATTTGAAATTTTTTTAAAATGCATGTTAAGGAAACTCTTTTAACAAATAAGACTTCAAGCCAGGTAAGGTTTGTTTGTTTGTTTTTCTCTGAGCAGTATTTGTAAAAATTAACTAAAGTTACTTCGAATCTAATCCTGACAGTAATTCTCTGCAGTGGGGCGTTTTATTCCAAGGTCACAGGTTGTGAAACTGACTCAGTCATTGGTACTTTGCCCGAGATCACTTGGTATGTCCAGAGGCAGCATGCAAGCCCAGTGTGTCTGACTTTTGAGATCATTCTTCTAGCTATTTTGCTTTGCTGTTTGATCCTTTATAAATCCCATATTAGTATTTGCTTTACTTTAGGTAAAACTTGTGGACTTGATGGTTTTGTAGTGTAGGGATAGACACACCTTTCCTGTAAAAGGGCAGATGGTCAGTGTTTTAGGCATTGCAGCCCATAGGCTGTCCTGAGTAACTACTGAACTCTGCCATGGCAGTGAAAGCCTAAGCAGTTGGGCGGGGCTGTGTTGGTAAAACCTTATCTAGGAGACCTTCAAGGTGGCGGAGGAGTGAAACGTGGAGATCACCTTTCTCCCCACAGATACATCAGAAATACATCTACATGTGGAACAGCTCCTACAGAGCACCTACTGAACGCTGGCAGAAGACCTCAGACCTCCCAAAAGGCAAGAAACTCCCCCACACACCTGAGTAGGGCAAAAGAAAAAAGAAAAAACAGAGACAAAAGAATAGGGACAGGACCTGCACCAGTGGGAGGGAGCGGTGAAGGAGGAAATGTTTCCACACACTAGTAAACCCCTTCACTGGTGGAGACAAGGAGGGTGGAGGGGAAGCTTCGGAGTCGCGGAGGAGAGCACAGCCACAGGGGCGCGGAGGGCAAAGCGGAGAGATGCCCACACAGAGGATCGGTGCCAACCAGCGCTCACCAGCCCGAGAGGCTTGTCTGCTCACCCGCTGGGGTGGGCGGGGACTGGGAGCTGAGGCTCGGGCTTCGGAGGACAGATCCCAGGGAGAGGACTGGGGTTGGCGGCGTGAGCACAGCCTGAAGGGGGCGCTAGTGCGCCACAGCTAGCCGGGAGGGAGTCTGGGGAAAAGTCTGGACCTGCTGAAGAGGCAAGAGACCATTGTTTCGGGGTGCGTGAGGAGAGGGCATTCAGAGCACTGCCTAAACGAGCTCCAGGGCATACGCGGCTATCAGCGCGAACCCCAGAGACGGGCATGAGATATGCTAAGGCTGCTGCTGCAGCCACCAACAATCCTGTGTGCAAGCACAGGTCACTCTCCAGACCCCCGCTTCCGGGAGCCTGTGGAGCCCGCCAACGCCAGGGCCCCGGGATCCAGGGACAACTTCCCTGGGGGAATGCACAGCGCGCCTCAGGCTGGTGCAACGTCACGCTGGTCTCTGCCGCCACAGGCTCACCCTACATCTGTACCCCTCCCTCCCCACTGCCTGAGTGAGCCAGAGCCCGTAATCAGCTGCTCCTTTAACCCCGTTCTGTCTGAGCGAAGAACAGATGCGCTCAGGTGACCTACACGCAGAGGAGGGGCCAAATCCAAAGCTGAACCCCGGGAGCTGTGCGAACAAAGAAGAGAAAGGGAAATCTCTCCCAGGAGCCTCAGGAGCAGCGGATTAAATCTCCACAATCAACTTGATACACCCCGCATCTCTGCAATACATGAATAGACAACGAATGATCCCAAATTGAGGAGATGGACTTTTGGAGCAACGATGTATATATTTTTTTCCTTTTTCTCTTTTTGTAAGTGTGTATGTGTATGCTTCTGTGTGTGATTTTGTCTGTATAGCTTTGCTTTTACCATTTGTCCTAGGGTCCTGTCTGTCCGTTTTTTTGGTTTCTTTGTTTTTTAGTACAGTTTTTAGTGCCTGTTATCATCAGTGTATTTGTTTTTTGGTTTGCTTGCTCTCTTCTTTCTTTTTTTTAATTACTTTTAAATTTTTTTATTTTAATAACTTTATTTTTTCTTCCTTTCTTTCTTCCTTTCTTTCTTTCTTTTTCTTTCTTTCTTTCTTTCTTTCTTTCTTTATCTCTCTCTCATGCGTGATCTCTCTCTCTCTCTCTCTCTCTCTCTCTCTCTCTCTCTCTCTCTCTCCCCCCCCCCCCCCCCCCGCCTCCCTCCCTCTCTCCCTCTCTCCCTCTCTCATCACCTCTCCCTCTCTCCCTCCCTCCCTCCTTCCCTTTTCTTCTGGGCTGTCTGGCTGACAGGGTCTTGGTGCTCCGGCCGGGTGTCAGGCCTGTGCCTCTGAGGTGGGAGAGCCAAGTTCAGGACATTGGTCCACCAGAGACCTCCCAGCTCCACGTAATAACAAACGGCAAAAGCTCTCCCAGAGATCTCCTTCTTAATGCTAAGCCCTAGCTCCACGAAACGACCAGCCAGCTACAGTGCTGGACACCCTATGCCAAACAACTAGCAAGACAGGAACACAACCCCACCCATTAGCAGAGAGTCTGCTTAAAATCATAATAAACTCAGAGACACCCCAGAACACAACAGCGGATACAGACCTGCCCACCAGAAAGACAAGATCCAGCCTCATCCACCAGAACACAAACACTAGTCCCCTCCACCAAGAAGCCTACACAACCCACTGAGCCAACCTTAGCCACTGGGGACAGACACCAAAAACAACGGGTACTACGAACCTGCAGCCTGGGAAAAGGAGACCCCAAACACCGTAAGATAAGCAAAATGAGAAGACAGAAAAACACACAGCAGATGAAGGAGCAAGGTAAAAACCCACCAGACTTAACAAATGAAGAGGAAATAGGCAGTCTACCTGAAAAAGAACTCGAAATAAAGATGATCCAAAATCTTGGAAATAGAATGGAGGAAATACAAGAAACTTTTAACAAGGGCCTACTAGAACTAAAGAGTAAACTAACAATGATGAACAGCACAATAAATGAAATTAAAAATTCTCTAGAAGGAATCAATAGCAGAAGAACAGGCAGAAGAACGGATAAGTGACCTGGAAGATAAAATAGTGAAAATAACTACCGCAAAGCAGAGTAAAGAAAAAAGAATGAAAAGAATTGAGGACACTCTCAGAGACCTCTGGGACAATATTAAACGCACCACCATTTGAATTATAGGGGTCCCAGAAGAAGAAGAGAAAGAAAGGGACTGAGAAAATATTTGAAGAGATTATAGTTGAAAACTTCCCTAATATGGGCAAGGAAATAGTTAATCAAGTCCAGGAAGGGCAGAGAGTCCGATACAGGATAAATCCAAGGAGAAACATGCCAAGACACATATTAGTCAAACTATCAAAAATTAAATACAAAGAAGAAATATTAAAAGCAGCAAGAGAAAAACAACAAATAACATACAAGTGAATTCCCATAAGGTTAACAGCTGATCTTTCAGCAGAAACTGCAAGCCAGAAGGGAGTGGCAAGACATACTTAAAGTGATGAAAGGGAAAAACCTAAGACCAAGATTACCCTACCCAGCAAGGACCTCATTCACATTCAATAGAGAAATTAAAACATTTACAGAGAAGCCAAAGCTAAGAGAATTCAGCAGCACCACACCAGCTTTACAACAAATGCTAAAGGAAGTTCTCTAGGCAGGAAACACAAGAGAAGGAAAAGACCTACAATAACAAACCCAAAACAATTAAGAAAATGGTAATAGGAACGCACATATCAATAGTTGCTTCATTTGCAAATATTTTCTCCATTCTAAGGGTTGTTTTTTCGTCTTGTTGATGGTTCCCTTTGCTGTTGCAAAAGTTTTTAAGTTTCATTAGGTCCCATTTCTTTATGGGTTAAATGCTCCAACCAAAAGACATAGACTGGCTGAATGGATACAAAAACAAGACCCGTATATGTGCTGTCTACAAGAGACCCACTTCAGTCCTAGGGACACATACAGCCTAAAAGTGAAGGGCTGGAAAAGATATTCCATGCAAATGGAAATCAAAAGAAAGTAGGAGGGCTTCCCTGGTGGCACAGTGGTTGAAAGTCCTCCTGCCGACGCGGGGGAGACGAGTTCGTGCCCCTGTCTGGGAAGATCCCACGTGTCGTGGAGTGGCTGGGCCCATGAGCCATGGCCGCTGAGCCTGCGCGTCCAGAGCCTGTGCTCCGCGACAGGAGAGGCCACAACAGTGAGAAGCCTGCGAACCACACACACCGAAAAAAGCTGGAGTAGCAATTCTCGTATCAGACAAAATAGACTTTAAAATAAAGACTATTATAAGAGACAGAGAAACACACTACATAATGATCAAGGGATCAATCCAAGAAGAAGATATAACAATTGGAAATATTTATGCACCCAACATAGGAGCACCTCAGTACGTAAGGCAAATGCTAACAGCCATAAAAGGAGAAATCGACAGTAACACAATCACAGTAGGGGACTTTAACACCCCACTTTCACCAATGGACAGATCATCCACAATGAAACTAAATAAGGAAACACAAGCTTTAAATGATACATTAAACAAGATGGACTTAAGTGATATTTATAGGACAGTCCATCCAAAAACAACAGAATACACATTTTTCTCAAGTGCTCATGGAACATTCTCCAGGATAGATCATATACTGGGTCACAAATCAAGCCTTGATAAATTGTAGAAAATTGAAATCGTATCAGGTATGTTTTCCAACCACAGTACTCTGAGACTAGATATCAGTTACAGGAAAAGATCTGTAAAAAATTCAAACACATGGAGGCTAAACAATACACTGCTTAATAACCAAGAGATCACTGAAGAAAACAAAGAGGAAATCACAAAATACCTAGAGACAAATGGCAATGAAAACACAATGACCCAAAGCCTGTGGGATGCAGCAAAAGCAGTTCTAAGAGGGAAGTTTATAGCAATACAATCCTACCTCAAGAAACAAGAAACATCTCAAGTAAACAACCTAACCTTACACCTAGAGCAATTAGAGAAAGAACCAAAAAAAAAAAAAAACCCCCAAGGTTAGCAGAAGGAAAGAAATCATAAAGATCAGATCA
>RJWK010035079.1:0-22357 GCA_004363435.1 Platanista minor | reverse complement strand
AAGCGGCTCTGAGGGGGAAAGATAACACAGAACTATTATTATAGTTTTCTTCAGAGCCTCAGTTTTGCTCATTTGTAAAATGGGTACCCTAACCGACCAACTCCCAATTCGAGCGGTGTAGGGGTTTCCATGAGGACTGAGTGCCTGCAATGTATCTCTTAGAGATCAGCTACCAGGGTTGGAGAAGAAGGGGGTGTCCAGAAAGAGGGGGGCTCACCCTGGCGCCTCATCTCCTTCCGCACAGCCTCCAGCCCGCCCTGGTTCTCAATGAAGTCATAGATAAATTTGGAGGTCTCCACATCAGTGAGCTGGGCCTCACTGATTCCCGCCCTGGAGAACAGGCTCCGCAGATCTGGGTCCAGATTGTTCACCTGCCCAGGAGGAAAAAGGCCGGGGCAGGGGTGTGGGAATAAGGTGGGGAGGGAAGGGGCACAGATTATTATGGGGTCCACCCCAGAGAGAGATCTAAGAAGGGTGTGGGAAGGGTGGGGTCTAGGGGGTAGGTCTGGAGCAGTGGACTATGGAAAGGTAGGTGGGAGTTGAGTGGGGTCCAGGGGACTTTGGAGTTACTCACGTCAAATCCATTCTGGGGGTCCCACCCCACGTGGCTGACATGTCTAGGGGAGGTGAGGAGACCCCAGTGAAGCCCCACGGCCCTTCCTTCCCTCTCTTCCTAGTGAAGCCCTCTTGCCCTCTCCTGCCCAGAGGGACTCTGAAGGGCCAGAATTAATGAATCAGTCTTAAGTGAATGAAGGAGTGAGAGCAGTAGTTATGGAACTAGAAGGGGTCCATAGTTTGTGGTACCCATCTGTCCGCCCAGCCCTCTTTCCACCATCCATCCACCCATCTATTTGCCCACGTAGCCATTCACATTCACCTGTCGGACCATTGATCTATACACATTTGTCTCCCCACTCATCTGTCCACACACATCTATTCACCCATTTGTCCACCAATCTGTCCTAACCCACACTTGTCCATCCACCCATCCATCTACCCATGTGCCCATCTTTCCATCCATTCACTCACTTGACTACCCATTCAACCACACACTTCTGTCCATTTACCCATTGAACTGTCCATTCATCCACATATCTGGCCACCTATCCATCCCCATCCACCTTGTCTGTGAACAAATCAGCCTATATACCCATCAGACCACATACTCATCCACTCACCCATTCATCTACCTACCCACTTCCTATTTACCCATCCATTCATTCTCCAATCCACCCATTCATTCATTCATCCAACTATCCATCTACCCACCCATCCACTCACCCACCAGCCCACCCAGGGTGGGACTAGGGTGGGACTAGCTTGAGGTGAGTGAGGTGCCTAGGGAGCAAAATTTCAGGAGGCACTCACTCTCTGAGTCATGAACTGTAGTTGCATGACCCGGAGAGTGACTGCCTCTGTAAAAGTTGGCAACCTTGGTGCCTTTGGTGCCTCTCCCTAGTCCCCGGCTTTGAACCCACCCACCTACCCATCCACTCATCTACCTACTCCCTCACCCACCCATCCATTTTCCCATCCTTCCATCCACTCAACTCTCCTCCTATCCACCTGCTCATCTGCTCCCCCACCCCCAGGATCCGTGGGCCCACTGGGGAGAGGTTCTCACTTGAATCCACTGGGTGCACCAATATCAGCCTTGCTGATCTTTTTCTTCCCTGAGCGTTTCTTATCACCTGGACCAGGCCCAGGTGCAGGGAGCCCACGGTATCGTGAATTCGTGATGTCTGGGTTCTGGATGTCCACTGTCACCAGCCCCAGGGACAGTGAGCCAGCTGCTGGACCTGTGGGGAAAAATGGGTGACTGGGCTACTGACCCACTTACCTACCAACCGGAGCTTAGGAGCAAGAGACAGGAAGATGGTTGAGGGAATCTGTGTGTTTGATGGTCATGGAGGGAGTGGGTGAGGGGTCCAGATAGGGTTTATGGAGAAGTGGGTGGGTGGGTGCCACAAACCATCCATACATTCACTGATTTATTTATTTATTTATTTACTCATGCTTATCACTTAAGTACTGACTCATTTATTCACTGGCTCATTGACTAATTTGTTAAATTATTCATTCACTCATTCAATAGTTACTTTCTTCACTGATTGAAATGTTATGTCACATTCATTTATTCACTGCCGAATTCATTCAGTCGCTCATTCCTTAATTAATTTACTCAATCATCCATCCATCTATTCATCCATTTATCCACATACCCACTCACCTATACATCTCTACACCCACTTATACATCTATCTATATTTTCATCCTTCCATTAATTCATGCCACCATCCAACCATCTTTCCACCATCAATCCATCCACCCACACAGTCACCCACTTATCGCTGCACCCACCCACCTACTCATCCATCCACCCACTCCCCACCTGTGTATCCATTCACCCTCCCCACCTGCCTGCCCATGTAGAGACACAGGGAAGAACAGCACTCACCCCCTTGGTCTCCACCTGGGTGTGGGGGCAGGGGCGGGAGCCCTCCTCTTCTCTCTGGGAAGACGGAATGGGTAGAGAGCTATCGCAACCCTGCCACAGGTTCCTGGGCTAGCCCCTTCTTACTCCTCCTTGCACTAGAGGACTCACCTTCATTGGCTGGCACTGGTGGAGGGGGGAGCTGGCGCCTGTCTGTGGAGAGGCAGGTGGACTGGGAACCAGAGCCATGAGAGGGGCTTTTCCAGCTCCCCACTCTTGCGCTCACTTCTGCTCAACCTCTTTTCCTCCCCCAAGGCCTCCTCACCTCCACTTTGCCTCTGATTTCGTTTTTGTATCTTCTCCTGCACCAGGGTCCGGAAGGCCTGGGCCTCACCCTCGTCTGCGAAGTTCAGCCCCGCTTGGCAGTCCTGTACGTGCGTGGGGGGGGGGGGTCAGTGGCCTTCCAGGCCCCCCACACCTTTCCCATCTCCTCCCTGCACCCCAACTGAGGCCCAGGGGTTAGGTGGTCACTTACATCTCCAGCGAAGGTGTGGAAAAAGGGGGTGGGAGTGGAGTAGACCAGCTGTGAGTACAGCTCCTGTTCCCAGAGCAGCCGGCCAGCCTGGAGAAGCAGGGAACACACTGGCACTGAGGCGTGCCCTGGGTGGCAGGCCTCTGTTTTCTGGACAGGGAACATGGTATACAAACTTGGGGCCCCGGGATCTGATTTGGAGATTTCCAGCTCTGCATTGAAGAGTTGGGGGTCTAGGTGTCAGATGTGGAGGGTTGGGGTACAGTATGGGAATCAGACACTTCAGTGAGAGATTTGGATTTGGGGTCCAGGACCCTAGATGTGGTACTTGGGGGCTTGAATTTGAGGATTTTGAACTCTAGTCCTAGGAAACTGAGCCCATTCGTAGAACCATCCCAAATGCCCCCTTTTACGTGGGCCTTCATTTGGGCAGGTAGGGCTCCAGTATTAGGAGTTGGGGTTGAGATTTGAGGTTCAGACATATAGACTTGGGAGGTTTTTTTGGAGGCGGGTTCAGCCAACGTATGTGCAATTTGAGGTTTGTAGAGCAGAGTTATGGCTTAGGGGTTTGGTCAATATTTTATGGCCCTGGGATCTTGATGTGGTCCTACGGGATCTACCTTTATGGTTTAGAAGGATGAATTTGGGGTTTATGCTTAGAGAGTTTAGGTTGAGGATTTGTGGAACAGATTTATGACTTAGGAGCTAGGCAAAATTCTGGAGTTCAGGAGTTTTGCTGGGCGATTTCTGAGACCCAGAATGTTGAGTTTCGAACAGATTAGAGGTTCAGGTAAAAATACAGTACTCATTTTTTTGGAGTTTGTGGAACAGATTAGACTTAGGAGGAGGTATACTAATATTGGAGGTTATATATCTTGACATGAAGAGTCTGGGATCAGTCATCACGGACTTAGAAAGACAAACCAGAGGTTGATGTTTGGATGAAGTCTTTGGTTCTGGGGCTCAGGGGTTCATTGATCTGCCTGAGGGCTCAGGGCTATGGACACAGCTCTGGGTTTGTGGGTTGAAAACTGGGTTGTCTGTCCAGTGGGGGGCGGGGGTCACCTGGAGGCCGTAAAGGCGGATGAAGTAAGACTTCTGGGGGTTATCCTTCACGAAGCACACAGCCCCACAATGTTCCTTGGTCCAGTGCTCGGCTCCACGGGGCAGCGCCAGGTACAGCTGAACAACCGCGGTGGCCAGCGTCTGGGAGGGGAGAGCAGGACTCAGTGGAATCTGGTCAGGGGCAGACAGAGGGTCTGGCAACCAGACCTGGTCCTTCCTTGCCCATGGCTGTCATGGCTCTGAAGGAAGAGCTGCAGCCAGAGGGAAACTGAATGGACATCGAGATCTTCCTGGGATTGGTGAATGGGGGTAAGTGGATTCTAGGAGAGATGATGGAGAGGAAGAGGAGGAGGGGAAGAAGAGAAAGAGAGGAGGATGGGGAAGATGAGGAGAGAGGAAGGAGGGGAAAGGAGGAGAGGGGGAGGATGGGGAAGATGAAGAGACGGAAGAGGATGAGAGGAAGAGGAAAGGGAGACAGGGAGGGCCAGGAGATCCCCAGCTCACCCAGCACTTCCGTCCGAGCATCTCAAAGAGTCGCTGGTTCTCATGGTCCTGGAGGAGGGTGGAGGGTATGTTCTGCTGAACCCCGGGTCCTCCACGGCCTCCAGGCCTGCCTCCCGAAGGGCCCCCACTCATGGTGCCTCCTGCCCTTGTCCTCTCCGGCTACGCTCTGAGTGCAGGGTAAGAAGAGGAACTTTGGCAGTGAGCAGGGGAACAGGAAGTGCAAAAAAACCACAAGGGAAACAAGTCCTCCAGGGGCCCCTCGGTGGGCCTGGCCTCCTCCTCCTCCCTTAGACTGGGCCCCTCCTCCATTTGCCTGGTTAGACCCATGTTTTGGACCAGCTCATGTCCTCCTCCTTTTTTCTTACTCTCTGGGGCCCAACTCCCTCTAACTAGCTCGGGCCCTCCTCCCCCTGGTTGGCTGGCAGCAGTGTGGCGGGGAGCAGTCATGGGCTGGGCGGCCTCCTTCCTCCCCAAAGCATCTAGTTAGCCTGGGCCCGAGGTCCAAGGCCCCTAGCGCTGAAGGGTTCTTGCGCTAAAGCTTTTCCTTTCATTACACAGCGAGCGCCTGGGATCCCACCCCTCTCCTGAGACGCCAACAACTTGCTCGCACCCAGCTCAACTTCCCCATCCCTACCCCTGCCTCCCTGCAGCTCCCAAATTACTTGCTGCTTATCATCCCCTTTTTGTAAGAAACGGATTTTATAGCACATATAAGTGCCTAAACAACATTTTGTTTAGTTGCTGTTGCCTTTGAACTTTTGAAAGTATGTGATATTTGGAGACTTGTCTTTCTCCCCACTCAACATTCTATTTTTGTGTGTGTGTGTGTGGCACGCGGGCCTCTCACCGTTGTGGCCTCTCCCATTGCGGAGCACAGGCTCCGGACGCGCAGGCTCAGCGGCCATGGCTCACGGGCCCAGATGCTCCGCAGAATGTGGGATCTTCCCAGACCGGGGCACGAACCCGTGTCCTCTACATCGGCAGGCGGACTCTCAACCACTGCGCCACGAGGGAAACCCTCAACATTCTATTTTTATCTAACAAACATCCATGTAGCACTGAACGTCTGTGCCAGGCACTGTTCTGAAATATTGACTCATTTAAATATTGACTCATTGAAATCCTCACATCAGCCTGGGGGAAACACACAATTTTTACCGTGCCCATTTCATGGAGGGAAACTGAGGCACAGACTGGTTAAATGATTTCCCCAGTAGCTCCTAGCTAGCAAGTGGTAGAGCCCAGATTGCATGCCAGGCAGGTTGGGTACAGAGTGTGCACTTTTCATCAGGATGCTCCACACCTGCTCTAAAATTCGTATTTGCCTGTTACTGCTATATAGTGTTCTATTGTGTTACTGGACAATTTGTTCATATTCGCCTGTTAACAGACATCTGAGCTATTTCTGGCTTTTGTGGTTGGCAGCAAGGCTGCTGTGTTCCCTCCTGTACGCATCTCCTGGTCCACGTAGGCATGCACACTCAGGAGGGGAATTGGGGCATTGTAGGGTTTGCATAGCTCTAACTTTGACAGACTGTTTCCCCATGTGAATGCCAGCTCGGTCCCCACTCCTCCCTGGGACTATTGCCTGTTTGGAGACGTGAAGTTCTCAGGTACACATACAGCAGCTTGGGGGAACTGAGCATGTCTGGGGTGTGCCTGGCATTCCCAGGTACCTGAAGGGAAACAGCACATCTCAAGGCAGGACCCACAGTCCTACCTGGAAGCCTGTATGGCTCCCACAGCTGCAGGTGCCAAGCTTCTCTCCTAAGCCTAGGTTCAAGGCCCCTTCTGGTGTGGCAATTCCAAGCCCCCTCCCTCCTTTCTCTGCTCACAACCCAGCGAAAGGTGCTCCCAACTTACCGGGTGATTTCATACCTCCCGGCCTGGAGCCCCTTCCAGCCTGTTCATTAGGGCAAGGTCCTGCTTTTTCCTTAGGAAGCCACTGCATTCATTCATGTTGACACTGTTCATTGAGCTCTCACTGTGTGCCAGGCATCTCTCCAGTATCTGGCACAAACTAGACACTCAATAAATGTTTCTTGAAGGAATGAATGAGGGATTAATGTCTAATTTGATTTAGTGTTTTCTGATCTTTTTCTAAGTGCCTCACACTAATGTACTCATTTCATGGGCACAGACGACCCCCTGAGGTAAGCACTCCAGCTATCTACATTTTACTGATAGGGAAGCTGAGGCCCAGAGAAGCTTAGCTAACTTGCCCTAGGTCACACAGCTTGTGAGTGGTGGAGCTGATGCCAATTATGAGAGAAATGGTTCCTAAACTGTTAAATGCCACATGGGGCCCGAGATAAAATTCTTCTGCTCCTTCTCTGTCTTTTGTTCTCCTTCTTTCTCTGCTCCTAGATCTGTCCCCTTTAAGTCTACATCAGGGGGCTTTAAACCTCTGCTACATTTGCTGGTTATTTTGTAAATTAACATTTAAAAGTTGTATATTTCCTGTTCTTACTTCTAAGGAGCAGACAGGTTTAAAACTTACATTTTTCTCCAAATGAAAAACCTAAAGTAGATTTTTATTATTTTAGTCCCTAATAGAATGAGTTTCCCCACCCTGGAAAACAGTGATTTATTCATTTTACAACATTTTTATCTTATTCAGATTATTGAATTGCTCTGGTGACCTGCACTAATAATTTGGAGCTGGTTTATTTTACTTTTATTTGTTCTCATCAACTCTTGCTTTTCTGTACTGGATGACAGACAGTATTTGGTGAGGTGATGACCTCAAAGGTAATTTGCTCTCCTGGGCCTTCAAATAGATTAAAAAAGAACAAAAACCCTAATCTAGCTTTTCCGGTTGTTCTCAGCAGGAGAGTGGATTGAATACTTACAAGTCAGCCCACCACAGAGGGGAGCAGAAGTTTTAATGTACTTTTTAGTAATCCAGTGAACACCCAGGAACCCCCAAGAACCAGGATATGCCTAATAACTTACACCCACCTGATGCTCCCCCATCACCTCTCTCTGCCAACCCCCAGGGATCACCAGACAGAGAGTAATTTCCTGTTTATATCTTGTGCTTATTTTGCTTTATTTTGAGGGGATATTGCTTACAAGATTCTGACTGCCATGCCTCAAGTCCTGAGTAGGTAATAAGACATTGTCGGTTATAAGACATGGGAGTGTCTTCCACACCCCAGTCACTGCCACGCGATTGAACCCACGGAGGAGATACAGGAATGCGTAGGGTCCTGCTGAAATCGCGCACAACTGAGATTGGGACTTGAACCCACAGGCTGGGACTCGAACCCAGCCAAAGCCCAGACTGGGACTTGAACCCACTGTCTTTTAATTGAGATCACACACCTGGTCTCAGAACTTAATGAAGCTCAGGTTCTTGATGTCTCCTTACAGAAAGAATTCAGTGAGAGACAAAGTGATAGGTAAGAAGTGGATTTATTTAGAGAGAAACACACTCCACAGACAGAATGCGATCCATCTCAAAAGGCAGGAATGGCCTTAGGAGAAGCACTCCACAGAGTGTGGGCCATCTCAGAAGGCGAGAGGCCCGGAAATACAGCGTGGTTAGCTTTTATGGGCTGGGTAATTTCATAGGCTAATGAGTGTGAGGATTATTCCAACTGTTTGGGGGGGAAGGGGTGGGGATTTCCAGGAATTGGGCCACCACCCATTTTTGACCTTTTATGGTCGGCTTTGGAACTGTCATGGCGCTGATGGGTGTGTCATTTAGTGTATGCTAACTTATTACAGTGAGCGTATAATGAGGCTCAAGGTCTACTGGAAGTTGAATCTTCCACCATCTTGCACCTAGTCGGTCCTAGTCAGTTTTTGTCATGTCCTATGGCTATGCCATTCTTTTAAAAGTTGTGTCCTGCCCCTTTCCCTCCTGTTTCACTACCGCTGTCCTCAAAGGCCAAGCTGAGTCCAAGGTGGCAAAATTTCCTTTGCCATATGCCATCTTTCTCCTTCCCCTTCCTTCCTGCCCCTTGTGGTCCTCCCGACCCCTGCCTGAGGGGTGCTTCCTGGGGACAGGCCTAAGGAAACAGCAGTTCCCAACCCTTGGACCCAATGCTCCCTTTTCATAAGAAACATTTTGGGAGGCCTCTTTCTACCACCCAGGAATGACAATCATGGATGTTACGAGTCTTGGTGGTGTGGAACCGTCCCCCAGCATCTCAGGCCCCTGCCTATTCAAGGCCAAAGCACCTTCATCATTGTGATAACCAAAGTCTGCCGACCAGGAATTCCCCAAACACACTCCCAGGGCAGGCAGGAACCAGACCCTCGTCTGCCTTGCTCATTGCCATATCCCCACCACCTAGCATAAGACTCTGCATGCAAAAGCATGCAAAAGCTCAATCAATACTTGTTGAATAATCATTGTACGGTCTAGATATCTATGCTGTGATTTGCTGCCCTCTTCCCACTGGGCTCCCTTGTCCTCTCTTCACCTCCCTGCATGGGGAAAGAGGGAAGAAAAACAGTTCAGAGTGTGCAGGGGCCAGCCCCTCCCACAGAGATGTCTACACTGTTCACTGATGCTATGGGCAAATGGGTGCTTTAGGGGCCCTCAGGAGAGGGGCTGATTTCTAGTCCTGGTCAGGATGGAGTGAGGACAGGGTGTGCATAGAAAAGCAGAGACACTGTAGAGATAAGAATTGCTCAGTGGATAGAACCAGATTCTGGAGCCCTACAGCCTGGCTCTGGCACTTACCAGCTGTTTAAAGTCTGGTAACCCCTCAGTGCCTCAGTTCTCTCACCCATAAAGTGGAGATAATAATAGTAGTGACTATTGGGAAGATTAAATGAGATAATTCATGTGATGAGGGCAGAGCTTAACACGTTATAATTTTGCATTGTTGTTTGTTTTCATGGAATAGCTGAGTAACCTGGGTGAATTAACTATCCTTCCCTCAGCCTAGCATTCTCCCCACTCCTGCACCAATCCTCTCCTCACCCTCCTCCATCAGACGTTCATGTCCCACCACCATTGGTGGATGGTCAGAGACCGAACACGGCCACCTTCCCACTGCCCTTTCTCTACTTTTCCTTGCTGCAAAGTCCATCTCAGAGATCCATTGTGTGGGCCCAGCTAGACTCTGCCAGGGCCGTGACTGTTCCTGGAGACCTCCCTGCCAACCTCGGAGGTCCCACCCACCACGTGTTTCCTGCCCTACTCCTCCCACCTGCACGGGAAAACACTGTGCCAGCCAGCTCTCTCCTTCCCTTCTAGGTTTGTGCTGCTAACCTCGGACCAGCCGGGGAGCTAAAGGTCCCCTCCTGGTCCCTACACTGCCTACAACCTCAAAGTCACCACCAACTTTCCCTAAATGAGTACTCCCTACCCCCTACCCCGATCTGTGACCCCGAGCGTCTACTTCCCAGTCTGTGACACCAGAAGGATACACACCCGAGTGTGTGTGACTCTAAGAGTTTCAACTTTCCGGTCAGTGGGTCCCAAGGGCCGCACACTCCCTTGATTGAGTGTTAACGGGGCAGTCTGGAATGGACCACTGCGGGCGTGGGGAGGACCGCAAAATGGAACTGTCGCCCAGGATCATACCACTGCGGAGGGGGTGGCCATCTTGCAACATACCATTTTGTTTGTGGGGGAGGGATACGACTGCTGCCTCATTCCCTAATGGAGAGGGGAGTGTCGCAATTCTGCTTGTCCCAAGATCCCCATCCTGTCCTCCTGATTCCCACCCGCTTCGGGCGAGCCTCACTCTCTGGTCTCGCCCTCAGCCTTCTCACATCTGCCATCTTAACCACTTTCACCACCCCCTCGATTCCTTAATTTCGAAGCAGCTCGCGACGCACCGGAGCCGGCAATTGGCTCACAGGTAGGGAGAGCAGGGGACCGCCGTGGCCTCTGATTGGTCAATGACCGAGTTCTCGTCCTTGTTGTTCTTTGAAGCTACGCGAGTGCGAAGAATAACATAGTCCCGCCTCCTCTCCCTTGCTTCAGGCTCCCATTGGTCATGGGTTCGAGGCATGAGCAGTAGATACCAGACCAGCGTGCAGGGCCACTTAAGCCGGGCTTTGGGGATTTCAGGTGGTGTGTTTGAACACCGCCCCAGAAGTTCAGGTTGTTCAAGTGTAGGAGGGGCAGAAGGTGGAGTTTACTGCTGGGGTTTACTAAGATCATACATCAGGGCGTGGCGCCTGGTGCACTGGGCGTTACGATCGTAAACTCTGTTAACTCACCCGCTAGGGTTTTCATGCCTGTGCCCAGTGGTTCTTCGTTCATTTAGTCTATAGTTTACTCAAAATAAAAAGCGTCCTTTGAGTTAGGGTTTTAGGGAAACTCTCAAAAGTTACTTTATTTTTTTAATTAAAAAATTTATTATTTTTTAAAATAAATTTATTTTATTTATTTGTTTTTGGCTGCATTGGGTCTTTGTTGCCGCGTGCAGGCTTTCTCTAGTTGCAGTGAGCTACTCTTCGTTGCAGTGCACGGGCTTCTCGTTGCGGTGGCTTCTCTTATTGCGGAGCACGGTCTCTAGGTGCACCGGCTCAGTAGTTGTGGCTCACAGGCTCAGTAGTTATGGCGCACGGGCTTAGTTGCTCCGTCGTATGTGGGATCTTCCCGGACCAGGGCTCAAACCCGTATCCCCTGCATTGGCAGGCAGATTCTTAACCACTGTGCCACCAGGGAAGCCTCTCAGAAGTTACTTTAATTAAATTAAATCCTGCCGCAGTAGGATGGGCATGGTGGGGTGTCTGGCTCTCCCAAGACTGTAAATCGCAGAGTGAACATCTTGTGGTCTTTGAATACGATGTACTAAAATTATTAATTTTACTGACAAAACAGGTACAAAGCTTACAGCAGTTAAAAGACCTAACTGGCGAGGCCTTTGACAAAACGTGTTTAAGAGAATAGGGCTTCCCTGGTGGCGCAGTGGTTGAGAGTCCGCCTGCCGATGCAGGGGACGCGGGTTCGTGCCCCAGTCTGGGAAGATCCCACATGCCGTGTAGCGGCTGGGCCCGTGAGCCATGGCCGCTGAGCCTGTGCGTCCGGAGCCTGTGCTCCGCAACGGGAGAGGCCACAACAGTGAGAGGCCCACGTATCGCGAAAAAAGAAAAAAAGAGAATAAGCACTTTACCCAGTATTCAATGTGCAAAGTGATGGTTTTGGAGCATTAGGCCTGCTCAGATGGGACAGGATTGCTATGATTAACATGTGTTATTTAATATACATCATAGGCAATATAGCCAGTTACCGATTTTAAAGTCTGCAACTTTTACATTATATATGTAAATTAAAATACAAATATAGATTACATGCATTATAAAAAATATAAATATGAATAAATACATGATTCATAGGGATATAGATATAGATGATATAGATGGAGCAGTGGGGCCCCTGTTCACTGACCTGAGTCAGTCACATGCTGAAAGGGAGGGGACCGTTTTTTGGGTTTTTTTTAATTTATTTTTTTCGCTGTGCCACGGCACTTGTGGAATCTTAGTGCCCGACCAGGGTTTGAACCCGGGCCATCAGCAGTGAAAGTGTGGAGTCCTAACCATTGGACTGCAGGGGAATTCCCTGGAGGAGACTGCTGATAATTTAACACAGTGCCCCCAATTTTAGGAAGGCTGATCCCTGAGTCCCCTGCTTTCACCAGATGGGACAAGTTTCCCTTAATTCGCTTGGAAATTCCAAGTCTATGCCCAGCACTGCCTCCACTGCTGAAAACACAAGCTGGCCTTTGTATCAGCTCTGATCCTAGGAAGATTGTTATTTTAAGTGTGTATATGGGCACTTGGGGTGTGCTGGGTAGAACAAATCAAAGGGTTGGTTAAAGTGTGGGCCCTTGGTCATTACTGAATGTTTCTTTCTGATGGTGGCTGGATTTGTAACATACATACTTCAATTTAGTATCTCCACTCAGGGGCCATAGATAGAGAGGGGTGAATTGTTTTTGTTTGGGATCTTGCCCTAATGGTTATAGTATGGTATAACCCAACATGCAATAAGCTGTATAGTCTCTGTTACAGAAATATACCCCGAAGTGATACAATTAAAGAAGACAGAGGGAAACAGAAGAAGATCTTTAGCTTATGAATAAAAGGATGAGCCTATCTAGAGTCTGTCATACAGAGTGAAGTAAGTCAGAAAGAGAAAGACAAATACCATATGCTAACACATATATATGGAGTCTAAGAAAAAAAGAAATGTCGTGAAGAACGTAGGGGCAAGACGGGAATAAAGACACAGACCTACTAGAGAATGGACTTGAAGATGTGGGGAGGGGGAGGGGTAAGCTGTGATAAAGTGAGAGAGTGGCATGGACATATATACACTACCAAACGTAAAGTGGATGGCTAGTGGGAAGCAGCCGCATAGCACAGGGAGATCAGCTCGGTGCTCTGTGACCACCTGGATGGGTGGGATAGGGAGGGTGGGAGGGAGGGAGATGCAAGAGGGAGGAGATATGGGAACATATGTATATGTATAATTGATTCACTTTGTTGTAAAGCAGAAACTAACATCATTGTAAAACAGTTATACTCCAATAAAGATGTTAATAAATAAATAAATAAATAAAATGCTTTTTTAAAAAAACCTCCAAAAATATAGCTTGCACTGTATGTCTGGAGTCCTTTAAATTATACAGATTTCATCATCATCAACTTGTTTATACCTTGATTACAGGCAACTTGAAGAGAAAAAGAGGTTTTTTTTTAATCTGCTAAGTTTGGCAACTATGGGAGAACCCACTGTGTGTGTTTATAATCTTATAATCATTAGAGCTTTCAGAAAATTGGGTGATAAAGATGTACATATGCATAGTGTTAGCATAGCTTGTGTGAGTGCTACAAGTTGGACAGGAAGCTTTAAAAACTTCTTTGAGGGAATTCCCTGGTGGTCCAGTGGTAAAGAATCCGCCTTACAATGCAGGAGACGCGGGTTCCATCCCCGTCAGGGAACTAAGATCCCACATGCCACGGGGCAACTAAGCCCGCGTGCCACAACTACTGAGCTCGAGCGCCTGGACGACAGCCCGCGTGCTGCAAACTACAGAGCCCACGTGCCCTGGAGCCTGTGTGCCACAACTAGAGAAGAGAAAATCCTCGCGCCACAACTAGAAAGAAGTCCACGCACTACCATGAAGAGCCCGCATTAAGACCCAATGCAGCCAAAAAGAAATCTTTAAAAATATATATATAAAGTAAAAACTTCTTTGTTGCCAAGAATGGTCTTTTGAAATCAAAGTAAAATCTTTTTTTTTTTTTTGGCCGCTGTGCACTTCATTCGGGATCTTAGTTCCCCGACCAGGGATCGAACCTGTACCCTGCTGCAGTGGAAGCACAGAGTCTTAACTACTGGACCGCCCAGGAAGTTCCCACAAAATCTTTTAAAGAAATGAAACTTTTTGATTTTCTTTGATTTATGACTGAAAGGTATTTTGTCAATGTTTAAGAGTATTTTGTCAATGTTTAAGAGTATTTAGGCAGCTGGGTGCGGGGTGGGGGCAAGCTACACAATGGAATGGGGCAGCAAGATGCAGGCCCAGGACATTATGGGGAGCAGGGATTAAAAAAAGAGAAAAATATTCATCCTTTCAAAGCTTTTTTTCCCTGATAATTAGTTACAGTCTTATCAAAGACAGATGAACTCCTTATGTAAAATTTTGATTATAAAATAATTATAGCAGTGCTGGGTATTCGGCAATGAGTGAGGCCAGTTACCAAACAGAATCTCTCCTCCCTCCCCAAAGCTCTGAATACCTGCTTGTGATATCCCTAAAGGTCCTAGTGGTTTGGATTTCACAAAGGGTAAAAGTAGATGCCAGGCTACAGCGCAGTTAGTGGCTAGACAGCTTCTGAGCCTCATCCCAAAGATTTATTCTCCCAAAAGAAATAAACCTTGTACTGAAAGCAAAACAAGTAAATGGAGTAAAATATCTTGTAATTGGTTTATAACTAAATGCATTGCGTAGCTTGTTTGCAAAGATGATGTTATGGACCTAATTGTGTCCCTCCAAAATTCATATATTGAAGTCCTAACCCCTAGTGTGACTGTATTTGGAGATGGGGCCTTTAAAGAGGTAATTAAGGTTAAATGAGGTCATAAGGATGGACCCTAATCCAATATAACTGGTGTTTTTATAAGAAGAGGAAGAGACACCAGAGATGCATGCATACAGAGAAAAGTCCACATGAGAACACAGTGAGGAGGCAGCCATCTTTCAACCAAGGAGAGAGGCCTCAGGAACCAAACCTGCCAACATCTTAATCTTGGACTTCCAACCTCAACTGAAAAAATACATTTCTGTTGTTTAAGCCCAATAGTCCATGGTACTCCATTAGGATAGCCTGAGCAGATTAATACAGATGGCCGCAAACATTCCTCCCCTGTCTGTAGCCGAGTCCCCTGGCAATGTGACTTTGCAGCTCCCCATGCAGAGGTGGAGTATATTTCCTCACCCCTTGAACCTGGGCTGGCTTTGTGACTTGCTTTGGCCAACAGAATGCAACAGAACTCCCATTATGTGAAATGTAGAGCCTAGGCCTCAAGAGACCTTGCAGCTTCTGCCTGGGCCCTAGTACAGTGCTTCCCTGAGCCCTCCATGCAAGGAAGCTGGTCTGGACGATGAGAGGGAGTGTGAAAGAGAACCAAAGCACCCCTGCTGACAGTGGCACCAACTGCCAGACATGTGAGCAAGGCCATTGGAACTTCCAGCCCAGACGATCCTTCAGTTGACTGTAGCCACATGATTGAGCAGAGAGAAATCCAGGAGTGGAACCACCAGCTGATCCCAGCTCAAATTGCCTACCTACAGGATTGTGAGCAAATACACTGTTGTAATTCAAAGTCACTAAGTTTTGCAGTCCTTTGCTTTGCAACAGTAACTAAGCTGACACAGCATTCTTCTCTCCCTGCCTAGCGCTGAGTGAACCTGAACATATTCCTAAAGGGAAAACGTTTTTTGGGCAGCCAAAGGGCCAATTCTTTTTTTTTTTTAATATCTTTATTGGAGTATAATTGATTTACAATATTGTGTTAATTTCTACTGTACAACAAAGTGAATCAGCTGTATGTATGCATATATCCCCATATCCCGTCCCTCTTGAGCCTCGCTCCCACCCTCCTTATCCCACCCCTCTAAGTGGTCTCAAGGCACCGAGCTGATCTCCCTGTGCTATGTGGCTGCTTCCCACTAGCCACCCATTTTAACATTTGGCAGTGCATATACGTCGATGCTACTCTCTCACTTCGTCTCAGCTTCCCCTTCATGTCCTGTGTCCTCAAGTCCATTCTCTATGTCTGCGCGAAGGACGAATTCTTGTCCGTAAGCCAGGGAACTCCCACACGGAGGTGAAGACACTCCAGCCCCATGTCTGAGAGCCCCATTATGACACTCAACACTTGTCCACTTCAATTCTCTTTCCCCAGATTCAGAGTCCATAGCCTTTGCTGTCTTTGAAATTGTGGTAATAACTACTGGAAATTCAAAAAAGAAAAAGTTTTTTTAAAGCAATTATGAGCCTTCGACCAAAGAAGTGTCACTGCAAGGTTTATATATATATATATATATATATATATATATATATATATATATATGTCACTTTTTATTTTATTTTATTTATTTTTAAATTTTTTGGCTGCTTTGGGTCTTCATTGCTACGCGCGGGCTTTCTTGAGTGGGGGCTACTCTTCGTCGTGCTGCGCGGGCTTCTCATTGTGGTGGCTTCTCTTGTTGCGGATCAGGGGCTCTAGGGCACAGGCTCAATAGTTGTGGCACGTGGGCTTAGTTGCTCTGCGGCATGTGGAATCTTCCCGGACCAGGGATTGAACCCATGTCCTCTGCATTGGCAGGTGGATTCTTAACCACTGTGCCACCAGGGAAGTCCCCTCTATTTCATATTTTGATTAAGCTTTGAATAGGTTTGTTTTTGATCAACATAAAGGCTTACATGCTAACAATACTGCCTTGAGATATTAGCTCTCAACTTCCAGCCTTTAGTTTCCTCAAAGTTATTCCCTGTGGTCAAGTGACATTTTTCATTCAGGAAAGTGGTATCACAGCAATCCTTGTAAACCTTCATTGAACTAGGAAACTGAAACACATCCCCACTTGGCAGAGGGAAAGCTGAACCACAAGGCTGAGAAACCTCCAGAAACTCAGCTAATGAGCTGAAAAGGCTTCGGACAGCTATGTGACTTTTTTTTTTTTTTTGCGGTACGCGGACCTCTCACTGTTGTGGCCTCTCCCATTGCGGAGCACAGGCTCCGGACGCGCAGGCTCAGTGGCCATGGCTCATGGGCCCGGCCGCTCCGCGGCATGTGGGATCTTCCCGGACCGGGGCACGAACCCGTGTCCCCTGCATCGGCAGACGGACTCTCAACCACTGTGCCACCAGGGAAGCCCTATGTGACCTTTATACGGCCCTTCTTCAGACAAACACGTGTGTACATACTTTATATGAACACTCACACAGACAAGTACCTGCGTGCTTGTGTGGATTGTTAAAACCATAGATTGGTCAGGGACCTCAAGGTGAAAAGCCTAGTTATGTGGACTGATCAAAGTAATTTGGTAGGCAGCACCCCACCCTCGAGAGCCAGTTATTCTTTTAAAATAATTCAGTGAGGTTATCACACAAGAGTTTGGGATTTGATCTTAGGCAGGAGAGGAACACCTGTAAAATTTATAGAATGTATTAGATCTGCCTAATCAAAATTCATTTACTCAACAAACATTTTTATTGAGGTATAATTGATATATAACATATTATTTTCAGGTGTACAACATAATGATGGGTTATTTGTATACATTGCAAAATGATCACCACAATAAGTCTAGTTACCATCTGTCACCACATAAAATTACAAAATGTTTTTTCTTGTGATGAGAACTTTTAAGATTTAAGATTTTACTTTTAGCAACTTTCAAATATGCAATACAATATTATTGATTTTAGTCACCATTCTGTACATTACATCCCCGTGACTTATTTATTTTATAACTGGAAGTTTATACCTCTTGACCTCCTTCATCCACCTTCCCAACCCCCAGTCCCTCTGTCAATCACCAATCTGTTTTCTGTACCTGTGAGTTTAGTTTAGTTTGATTTGGTTGTTCGTTTTGTTTTTCAGATTCCATATGTAAGGGAAATCATACAATATTTGTCTTTCTCTGTCTGACTTTTTTCACTTAGCATAATACCCTTAAGGTCCATCCATGTTGTTGCAAATGGCAAAATTTCATTCTTTTTTATGGCTGAGTAATATTCCGTTGTGTATATATACCACATCTTCTTTATCCATTCATCCATAGATGGACACCTAGATTGTTTCCATGTCTTGGCTATTGCAAACAATGCTGCAGTGAACATAGGGGTGCATATATCTTTTCAAATCAGTGTTTTCGATTTTTTTGGATAAATACCCAAAAGTGGAATTGCTGGATCACATGGTAGTTCTATTTTTAATTTTTGAGAAACCTCCATACTATTTTCTATAGTGGCTGCACCAATTTACATTCCCACCAACAGTGCACAAGGGTTCCCTTTTCTCCACAGCCTCACCAAAATGTGTTCTTTCTTCTTGTTTTTTTTTTTTTCTTTAAGTTTTTCTTTATTTATTTTTGGCTGGCCATGCAGCACACGGGATCTTAGTTCCCTGACCAGGGATCGAATCCCTGCCCCCTGCAGTGGAAGCACAGAGTCTTAACCACTGGACTGCCAGGGAAGTCCCTCTTTCTTGTCTTTTTGATGATGGCCATTCTGACAGATGTGAGTGAGGTGGTATCTCATTGTGGTTTTGATTTGCATTTCCCTGATGATTAGTGATGTTGAGCATCTTTTCATGTGCCTGTTGGCCATCTGTATGTCTTCTTTAGAAAAATGTCTGTTGGGCTTCCCTGGTGGTGCAGTGGTTAAGAATCCGCTGGCCAATGCAGGGGACACGGGTTTGAACCCTGGTCCAGGAAGATCCCACATGCTGCAGAGCAGCTAAGCCTGTGCACCACAACTGAGCCTGCTCTCTGGAGCCTGCGAGCCACAACTACTGGGCCCGCGCACCGCAACTACTGAGGCCTGCCTGCCTGGAGCCCATGCCCCGCAACAAGAGAAGCCACCACAATGAGAAGCCCGTGCACTACAACAAGGAGTAGCCCCCACTCACCACAACTAGAGAAAGCCTGCGTGCAGCAACAAAGACCCAACACAGCCAAAAATAAATAAAACTAAAATCAATTTAAAAAAAAAAGAAAAATGTCTATTTAGATCCTCTGCCCATTTTTTAATTGGATTGTTTGGAATTTTGCTGTGGAGTTGTATGAATTCTTTATATATTTGGATATTAACCCTTTATTGGATATATAATTTGCAAATATTTTCTCCCATTCCATAGGTTGATTTTTCATTTTGTTGATGGTTTTCTTTATTGTGCAGAAGCTTTTTAGTTTGATGTAGTCCCACTTGTTTATTTTTACTTTTGGAGTCAGATCCAAAAAATCATCTCCAAGACTGATATCAAGGACTTACTATCTTTGTTTTCTTCTAGGAGTTTTATGGTTTCAGGTCTTAACATTCAAGTCTTCCATCCATTTGAGTTAATTTTTGTGTGTGGTGTTAGATATTGGTCTAGTTTCATCTTTTACATGTGGCAGTCCAGTTTTCCCAACACAATGTATTGAAGACACTGTCTTTCCCCATTGTATATTCTTGGCTCCTTTGTCATGAATTAATTGACCATATATGCATGGGTTTATTTCTGGGCTCTCTATTCTGTTCCATTGATCTATGTGTCTGTTTTTATACCACAATCAAGTTAGTTAACACACTCATCACCTCACAGTTACTCTGTTTGTGTGTGTGTGTGTGGTGAGAACACTTAAAATCTACTCTCTTAGCAAATTTCAAGTGTACAATACAGTATTGTTACTATAGTCACCACACTGTACATTAGATCTCTAGAACTTATTCATCTCATAACTGGATGTTTGTACCCTTTGATCAACATCTCCCCATTTTTCCCAATGCCCCTTCCTCACCCCCCCGCCAGCCTCTAGCAACCACTATCTCATTCTAAAGACATCATTACAGCATTGTGTCTTTTAAAATCCAGTTAACTATGTTTCCCAAACTCGGCTAACTCAGCAAAAATAAGGGATTTCTCAGTCTCAATAACTTGATTCTGTTTTGGACACAGAACTGAACATTTCCCTGCTTGAGTAAATCTGATCTGCTCACTTCCACACAGGGAAATTTAGGACCCTAAACACCAAATTTGCCCTTTTATTAGAACATGAAGCTGCTGCCAATGATAGGAGGTGATAACTAAACCAACCAGAGCACCATCAGCTGCCCTTTTCCCGGCCTCAGGGTAGAGATTTCTTGAGTGTGCCCCTGCAGCCATGAATTGGAACTTTCAGGATCAATTTCCTTTTTGGACTAATACATCACTTGCAAAACAAAATTATTTGGCGTCTGATGGCCTGCAACTGTAGTAACCACCTACTGGTTTCGTCTGTTGTCACTGATAGCTGAACTCTTGACGCCTTCTTGGTTCACCCTTAGTTGACTCGAGTTTGCAGAGCCAAAGGGAATTGGATCTCAGACTGAATCCTTGCCCCCAGACAACAGCTCTGTCCCTGCTTTAATACAGGGGATTGACCTAATGAATTACTCAGGCATCTCTACTCCCTGAGATGTCTCTTGAATATCTACTGTTCAAGGTGTTCTGCCAGAGGCTTTATATACATTCTCTCCTTTAACCGCCACAACCAGTCCACAAGGTAGCTACTTTTGTCTGCATTTTACTAATGAGGAAACTGAAATTCAGAGACTTTAGGTGACCAGTTTGTTCAAGGCCACACAACCAGCACAAATAAAGCTGAGTGGTGTCCTCTAAAATTCGGTCCCCTGTTCCCCTATCCCCTCACCTCATTCATCTATCAAACTCCTATTCATCCTTCGGATTTTAGCTGAGGCATCTCTTTCCACAGGGCTCCTTCCCTGACACCCCTAACTCAGGTTCTGTGCCTCTCCTGTGGGCTTCCGTGGCCCCTGGACTTACCCCATCATCCCTCCTCTGTAATCTGTAAGTGGCCAAGAGACTTGTGGCTTGATTTTACAGTTTCAAGTGTGTAGGAGATGTTCAAGAAGTAGCTGTGGGATGAGTGAATAAATGAATGCGTGAACGGTGGACACCCCAGATTTCCACAAAACTTCATAGTCTCCCATAACCCACAGTAAGCCCAGCGCTGAGCCCTCTGGGGTGGGGGACAGAAGTGAATGAGTCCCGCCCTTGTGGTTTCATTGCTAGTTGAAGAGACAATCCAGAAAACAATGATCGGTAATGCAGTGTCCTCTGAGATAGAGGAGAGGGTGGGGTGGATGGAGGGCAGCTGAGGCAGGAAGATCAACTTATGTCATTGTCGAGGAGGCAAATAAAGTTTGGTTCATCCAAATTAGTTTCTCGATCCAAACATGAGAAAAATAACATGAATATAAATTATGAACTGGGGAATCAAGCCTGATACCTTCATAGTCAGATGCGGATGGATAGGCTAAATGCACTCTTACCTGTGAATGATGTATTATGTACAAGTAGGTATTATTACAAGTGATGTATTATTTGTCAGTAATTCCAGGGCATTTTGCATGCCACTTGTCCCCTTCTCCCTGCTCTCACCTTCTCAAGCCCGAGTCTTCCATAGAACCTGCCCTCCTTGGTCACGGTCATGCATTGCCTTCCCACTGGACTTCACCCAGTCCTGGCTCAGCCACGCCAGCTCTGCTGGTTCCATTTTGGGGCAGCACGGGGCTGAGCTGAGCTGTGCTCTGAGGCTGATGGCAGTCTGAGGAAAAGAATAGTGCGTGCCTCATATTCCTGTGTTCCCTCCACAGTGCCTGGGTTAGAGCAGGCCGAAAGATAGAGAAAGGTATATTATATGTGTGTGACAGAGAATTTATTACTTCCTTAAAAATGTTTAGAACAATCTATCAGACTGTGATTCAGAGTTTCCTGGTCTAATAGTTTGTGATTTCACTCCTGCAAGCATCAGAGGTTTGTTCTGCTTGAAGTACACACTAACTTCAGCCCAAAACCAAATAACTCTCCTCTCACCATTCACTGGCCAGCCTGAGGGCAGCTGGATGAGCTGGAGGGAGTGGAATTTATTCTTTTATTAAAAAAATATTTATTTATTTGGCTGGGTCGGGTCTTAGTTGCAATGCACGGGCTCAGTAGTTGCGGCATGGGCTTAGTTGCCCCTCGGCATGTGGGATCTTAGTTCCCCAACCAGGGATTGAACCTGCACCCCCTGCATTGGAAGTGCGAAGTCTTAACTAGTGGAGCTCCAGGGAAGTCCCTGGAATTTATTCTGTATGTTCTTTTTGTCATCCTGAAAGGAAAAGGACTATCCCTTTTTTGTTTTACTTTTCCTTCTCTAATGTGTCTTTTTTTTCCCTTTGCAGATAAGAATAGATAATATTGTGCCTCTAATTAAGGAAAATAAAAGCAATTTGAACACATTGCTTCAACACTGAAAATCGAGCACCAAATTACAAGAGAAAGGGAGAAAATTCCCTTTTCATCTGTTGTTATAAAATTCTTAGGATTTATTGATATTATGTACCTACTGTCCATAGTTGTTCTAAAATGCCCAGGTTAGTGTATATAGGCTGGTGACAATTATAGGCAAGAAATGTGAAAGGCATACATATTAAATGTAAAAAAATATAAATAGGGCTTCCCTGGTGGCGCAGTGGTTGAGAGTCTGCCTGCCGATGCAGGGGACACGGGTTCGTGCCCCGGTCCGGGAGGATCCCACATGCCGCGGAGCAGCTGGGCTCGTGAGCCATGGCCGCTGAGCCTG
>RJWK010035078.1:9025-22459 GCA_004363435.1 Platanista minor | reverse complement strand
ATGACACGAAGACACAGGGAGAAGACGGCCATCGACAAGCCAAGGAGAGAGGCCTCAGATGGAACCAACCTTGCAGACACCTTGATCTCAGACTTCCAGCCTCCAGAACTGGGAGAAAATCAAATTCTGTTGTTTAAGCCACGTGGTGTTCTGTTATGACAGCTGGAGCTGAGTAACACGCCCATGACCAATGGAGATGTGAAAAGCAGCCTGTTTGTTCTTAAGGATTAACACAGTAACTCAGACCCCATGCTTATGAGAGGATGCCGAGGATGATCAGGACAGAATTCTCTCCTGAGGTGAACGTTAGCAAGGACTTTTAAAGTAAGTTTTCCAGGCCCTCGGGGACCCCTAAGGATTGTTGCTGAGAAAAGGCTCCTTGCTGAGAGCTGCTGTCTTCCTCACTCAGGCCAGGGGGCTGGAGGAGTGTTAATATGTCTTCAAATTCATTCATGCATTCATTTCTTCATTTATTCACTCAGCGATCACTAATTTAGCACCTAGTGCTATAGCCTTCTACAGTTGACTCTGGCCAGCAGAGGGGTCCCTTTTTCTCAAAGTGTAGCCTTTTTTTTGTTTTTTTTCTCTTTTCATTTTTAGGTCACATTATTTTATTTAGCTCCCTGGATAATCCATCTTTTTTTTTTTGGCCGCACCGGATGGCTTGCAGGATCTTAGTTCCCCGACCAGGGATTGAACCCTGACCCCCACGGTGAAAGCGCTGAGTCCTAACCACTGACCGCCAGGGAATTCCCGTGCATGATCCAGAATAGTCTGTACGGTACATCTGCACGTTGTGTATGCACATGAAAGGGAAATGAGGAATTTAAACAATCGGCAGATTTAAAAAAAAAATTTTAGTTGATTTACAATATCGTGTTAATGACTGCTGTACAGCAAAGTGATTCGCCTATACATATATATACACTTTTTAAAATATTCTTATCCATTACGGTTTATCATAGGGTATTGGATATAATTCTCTGTGCTATACGGTAGGACCTTGTCACTTATCCATTCTATAAATAAAAGCTCACATCTGCTCACCCCGACCTCCCGCTCCATCCCTCCCCCAAGCCCCTCAAAATGCAGCCTTAAAATCTCCTGTTAAAAATTCAGACTGTGTAGGGCTTCCCTGGTGGCGCAGTGGTTGAGAGTCCGCCTGCCGAGGCAGGGGACACGGGTTCGTGCCCCGGTCCGGGAAGATCCCACATGCCGCGGAGCGGCTGGGCCCATGAGCCATGGCCGCTGAGCCTGCGCGTCCGGAGCCTGTGCTCCACAACAGTGAGAGGCCCGCGTACCACAAAAAAAAAAAAAAAAAGAAAGAAAAAGAAATTCAGACTGTGGGGCGCACCCAGCCCTGCCGAGTCAGAACCTCTGGGGGCGGGGCCTGGGAATCTGCCTTTTGAACACACTTTCTGTGGATTCTGGTGCAGATGAACATTTGAGAGCTTGTGTCGGGTGGTATCCCTCAGGCTGGCCTTTTTGGCCTCTGGTCGGGCACGGCCAGGGAAGGGCTTGCCACCTCCCGGGTCCTGTCTCATACATGTTCTCCGTCTTGGAGGTGAAACCTGCAATCTGCAGCTTCTGCCCTGGGGTCCGGCCGCGCCTTCCAGAGCTCCTTCTTCCGCTGCCGGTATTTGAGGGCACACGTGCGAGCAGCAGAGGTGGGGCGAGAAGGGAAGAGCAGGGCAAGAGGAGGGAGAAGGTTCTAAACGGAAAGTGCCAGAAGACAACTGATGTTTCCATTGCCAGAGAAGAGAGTGATGGGGAACCAGCAAGATGTGAGATGATGTTTTAAAACCTTCACCCTTTTGCTTTTCCTTTCTGGAAACTGGGAGCATTCGTACAGCCTGAGGAGAATTTGAATTGTTGAGGCTGGACTTCCAAGGGAAGTTCGGCTTCAGCTTCCTGAACAGGCTTGTGAAGGGTACAGAGGAAACAGTCCCGGCGAGAGCCGTAGATTCATGAGAGCCAGGTCTGGTGGGCCAGGGAAGGCTCTAGAAGAGTGCCGTCCAATAGAAATAGAATATGGGCCACATTAAAGAAAAATATATATCTAAAGTATAGGATACATATATGATAGATCTAAAGGAGATCATCTCACTATGCAATCAGTATAAAATATCGTGACGGAGATGTTTATTTTTCTTGTAAGTCTTTGGAATTGGATGTGTGTTTTACACTTACAGCACATCTCAGTTTGGATGGGCCACTTTTCAAGTGTTCAGTGGACACACATGGCCGATGGCTGCCATGTTTGATGGCAGAGTCCCCATCAGGGCGTGGAGTATCAGCCATGATGTGTGATCAGAGCGAGCCAAGAGGGTAACTTACCACCGTCCCCAGCCCCACGCACAAGGAAGGCCTGCGGGGGCGGGGTGAGGCTCTGACCACAGAGGAGCGCCAGGACTAGGGTCGGGTGAGTGAGGCACTCACCTCACATGCCCTATTTAAGGGGTGCCTCAAACTCAGCAATCAAGACAAATAATATGTTAATGCAATAATTTTTAAAAATGAAAAGTGATGAAAAAATATTCACAATGAGCAAGACAGCAAAATTGTAAAGACAGGATCAGACCCTGCCTGTGCATTCACTGCCCTCACTCACCTCCCCTTAATCCCAGCCCCATAAGATCCATGGCATCAATGTCTCATTCCTTCCTTCCCTTTCAGGCCTGTGGTTTGGGTAGGATGGCCCACAAGCCTGGCTCTGGGGTTAAGCCTGTGACTGGGCCTTTCCAATTAAAGGCATCATTTGTATTAATTACCTATTGCTGCATAAAATGTTACATCAAACTTAGTGGCTTAAAAGAACAAAGAAACACCCATTATGTCATGGTTTTGTGTGGGTCAGGAACTCGGGAGCAGCTTAGCTGGGTGGGTCTCGCTCCAAATCTCTTGTGAGGTTGCAGTCAGGTGGTCAGCCAGCCTGCTGTCACCTGAAGGCTTGACTGGGCTGGGAGAGCCACCTCCAAGAGGGTTCACGCATGTGGCTGGCACCTTGGTGTTGGCTGTTGGTGGGAGGCCTCAGTCCTTCTCAACAACGGCCTCTCCACAGGGCTGCTTGAGTGTCCTTATGACACGGCGGCTGGCTCTGCCCAGAGTTGGTGATCTAAGATGAACAAGGCAGAGCTACAACGTTCTTTATAACCTAGCCTCAGAAGTCACGTTCCATCGTTTCCACAAATCCTCTTGTTTACACGGATCAGCCCTATTCGTCGAGAGATGGGCTGACATGGTAAGAACACCAAGAGGCAACAGAGATTGGGCACCATCTTGGAGGCTGGCTACCACCCCATCTCAGTTTCAGGAGCATATCTGTGGCCCATGGTGGATCCAGAACTTTCTCTGAAATCCCTGGGGAGCAGGTGGTCTTCCTCACTGCAAGGCTGGTAACTAGGTAGAAGGCCTGCACAACCTTGACCCTAAAGGGCATTCTCAGGCCTTCTCAGGCCTTATGTCTTTACCTAACATATTTTTTTACTGATTATAAAAAATAATACATATTCTTTATAAAGATCTTTTAAGATTATTCCCCATCTTGACACTTAGAGGAAATCTTTGCTAACATCTTGATGTATTTCTTCTTTTCTTTCTCCTGGTCTCTGTCTGTCCATGACTGTCTGACTTTTTCTCACTTCCCATCCACCCTCCCTCACCCCCATCATCCTTTTTATAGCAAGACATTTAAGCTGATCTCGTTATTGCACATCTTCTGTGGCATAAAACTAAAAATAAAAGCTAATGAGTCATGGTATCTCCAGGCCCTGGTTCCCCAGGAACCTGGATGGTGGGGGGCTTGGAGCAGCCTCAGTGACGGCTCCTGAAAAGTCATCTGGGCCCTGGTCTACCTGCTTCCCCTGGGGTCCTTAGCCTCTGTTGGGGTCAGTGTTACAGCCCAGAGGCCCCACCCATTGTTATGCCTTCGGCCAGCTTCGTGTGGGGAAGGGGCAGCTGTGAACACTTTGAGTCCCAGGGCCTGGGGGAGGCCGGTCTCTTAGGGGGCAGGGCTCATGTTCACATTTCTGCACTGGCTTCGAAGGCTTGGTCTCTTCCCTGGGGTCAGCTACAATGGGGGCGCTCGTGGACCAAACTCCCGTTGCCTCTGGTGGCAGCTGGATTGACTGACTCTTCTGACCCTGCACCCAGCCACCCTTGTGACTCTGCTCTCGGGGTTCCAGCCTCTGGTAGCCACGTGGCCTGGTGGCCTTCCACCCTCTGACTGCAGCAAAGCTGGGTGCCCACGGCTCTGCCAACAACCTTCTCGCCCTGCTGGAGCAGGAACAAGCAAACGGAGGGGACTGTCTGGCTGACCTGGGGCTCCTGGTGTGGCTGGCTGCCCCCCTAATGCCAGCCTCAGCCAAGCCTCCCTCTCCCTCCGCCTCCTCCACCTTTGGTGCCCAGGCCCACTCCCCTTCAGGCCCCACCAGCTTGTGTCCATTTCCCCGTCATGGCCTCCCCTCCCCCATCACTCCTGCACCTCCCGCCCTCTTCCAGAAGCCCTGGTCACTACCTGCTATGGTCAGTTCTCCACCACACCTGAATTTACACTAATGAGGTGACCCAGGTGGGGCCCTAGGTAACTACAGGATGGGGCTGGTCACCAGAAAGGACAAACATTGGATCAGAGGGTGGGAATTTTCAGCCTCACCACCAGCCCCAATCTCTGGGAGAGGAAGGGGGCTGGAGATTGAGTTATAAACATGCAAACAAGATTTTGTGAGTTTCCGGTTTGGTGAATATGTTGACTTCCTGGGAGGTTGGTGAACTAGAGGACATGGATGCTCCATGCCCCTCCCCCATGCCTGGCCCCATGCACCTCTTCCATTGACAGTTCCTGAGTTGTATCTTTTATAATAAACCAGTAAACATAGGGACTTCCCCGGTGGTCCAGCCCTTAACGCTCCACATTCCCAATGCAGGGGACCCGGGTTTGATCCCTGAAGATCGCGCATGCTGCAACTAAAGCTCCCGTGTACTGCAACTAAGACCCGGTGCAGCCAAATAAATAAATACATACATACATATATACATATATATATATATATATATATATATATATATATATATATATTTATATATTTATATATTTATATAATAAATAAACCAGTAAACATAAATAAAGTATTCTCCTGAGTTCTGTGAGTTGTTCTAGTGAATTATCGAACCCGAGGAGGAGGTGTGGAAACTTCTGGACTTATAACTGGTTGGCCAAAAGTATAGGTGGTTCCTGGACCTTGCCAGGGGCTGTCTTGTGGGGCTGAGCCCTTAACCTGGTGGGACACCCAGTTTGTGGGTGGAGAGCTAGAGAATTGGTTGGTGCTGGGGAAGACATCATATTTTTGGTGTCAGGAAGAAAAAAGGCATTAGAAAGCCCTAGCAAACAAACACATTTGGAAATGGATTGGAGGGAGATTTGGGGGCTTCTGATGTGCAGTGATGGGCCCCACTCCCAGCCCCTGCACATTTGCACCCTCCTGGTTCTTCCTAGAAGGGGCCAGGGCCATTGGCGCTGACAAAGGTGCCATCATAGTGTATGAGCAACGGAGCTGGAGACCCTGATGCTTCGCTTGGGAAATTTTTTGAATCAGTTGATCCGGCGCCATGCAGGAGCCCAAGTGCTACCCTCTTTCTTTTGTTGTTGTTGAGATTCTGACACTAACTCTGCTAAATGTGTCTCATGCTGCACATATCTGGAAACTAACTTTTTATGTTGCTCATTTAGAGAAGAAAAAAGGCTTCCTTAGAACAGAGGTTGTAATTATTAAGTCACAGCCAAGGAAACACAGCCAATATCTCAGATTTGCGAGAAAGCAGAAGCTGAGCTATTAGTTTGGATCTAGTCTAGCTGAACCCTTGGTAACCTCGCCCTGCCGTTCCTGCCATGAGCTTGTGCTCCTGCTCAAATGGGGGTCCCTTTTTCATCCAAGTAACTCTTGGCTCTGTCAAAATAATAATATAACCCCCCCGCCCCCCGCCAACATCTCAGCCTGAGTTCTGGCCGAGGAAAGCAAAGAAATTTCTGCTCTCAAATTCTTCCCCTGAGCTAAATAGGCCAGTATGCATCAAAAAGTACACAGAATTCATTTCCTTAAAAAAAAAAAAATTGGTTTGCCTTCCTTCTTGTTCATTCAAAGAAAGAGCTTGTTTACCAAAAGAGAAAGAAAAGGAGAGAATGAGGGATAAGTGAGGAGAAAGGAAGGAAAGAGAAGGAAGGAGAGAGGGGGAGGGGGCAAGTGTTGGATGCTGATTAAGGCTCAGAGCATGAGCTCAGACAGCAAACAGGTCTGGATGGGGGGTAGGGGTGGGGGTGAGGGAGAAAGGAGCCAGAGACCCCTGGGACCAGCCACATGTCATAGACAGAGTCTCATTTCCTCGTGTATAAAATATGAGTTATCAAATCTACCTCAAAGGTACAGGGCTTAAATAGGAAAGAAATAAGAAATGTGTATAGTAAGGATTATCATACTAAGTGAAGTAAATCGGACCGAGAAGCACAAATATATGACATAGTTTATATGTGGCATCTAAAAAACGGATACAAATGGACTTATTTACAAAACAGAAATAGACTCAGAGACATAGAAAACAAACTTATGGCCACCAAAGGGGAAAGGTGGGGGAGGGATACATTAGGAGTTTGGGATTAAAATATACACACTATTACATATAAACTAGATAACCAACAAGGTCCCACTGTATAGTACAGGGAACTCTATTCAATGTCTTGTAATAACCTATATTGGAAAAGAATCTTAAAAAGAATACATATGTGAATATATGTATACATACAACGGAATCGCTTTACTGTACCCTTGAAACTAACACAACATTGCAAATCAACAATGCTTAAATTAAAATTTTAAAAATTTTAAAATTAAAAAAAAGAAATGTCTGTAGTAAGAAAACAAAGAACTCAGTTAAAAATGGGCAAAAGATTTGAACAGACATTTCACCAAAGTAAGTACACAGATGGCCAATAAACACACGCATAGATGCTCAACATCATCTGTCACCAGGGAAGTGCAAATTAAACCACATGGAGTTACTATTCCACACCTATTGGCATGGCTACAATTGTAAAAAGAGAGAGAGAAACAGAGAGAGACAGAGACAAAGAGAGACAGAAGCAGCCAAATGCTGAAGAAGATGTGGAGCAACTGGAACACTCATTCGTTACTGGTGCAAAATGGTACTGCCACTTTGGAAGACATTTGTGGGGGTTTCTTAAAGAGTTAAAGCTGGGCTTTCTTACCCTCAGCTCTGTTGACATTTGGGCCTGATGGTTCTCTATTTGGGGCCTGTAGTGTGCACTGTACGATGTTTAGCGTCACTCCCCTCCCGTTCCCCATGTGTGACAACCAAAGATGACCCTAGCATCCCTGGATGTCCCATGAGAGTCAAGATCACCCACAGTTGAGAACCACTAAGTTAAATGTACTTAGCATCTCACCCAGCCATCCCATCCTGGACATTTATCCAAGAGAAACGAAGTCTCAGTCCTCTGATCTCCATAGCAGCTCTAGTCATCACTGCAAAAACTGGAAACAACCCCAAGGTCGCTCAGCTGAGGAACAGATAAACAATCTGTGGGACGTACGTAAAATCACATATGTGTTCTGCTGAGTGAAAGAAAGCCGGACCCCAAAGGCAACATATTGTACGATTCCATTTATGTGACAATCTGGAAAAGGAAAAACTCTAGGGATGGAGAACACATCCATGGTTGACAGGATGGGGAAGACAGAAGGGTCGACTCCGAAGGGATGAGAGGGAAGTTTTTAGTATGATGGGAATATACTGTATCTTGATGGTCGCAGTTACACACTGTAGGTGTTTGCCAAAACTCACAGAAATAAGCAAGACAGGAGTGTACAAGAAGAAAAGTGAGTTTTACTGTACGTAAATTGTACCTCCATAAATAAGGTCTCCAAAAAAAAAAAAAAAAAAAAGAGAGAAAGAAAATAAAGGAGAGGAGAAGGAAGAAAGGGGGATGGGGAGGGAGAGAGACAGATTGAAAATCATATTACCCTGGGCCCAGGTGGCAAACATGTAACTAATTGAAGCTTTTAAAATCATTACTTTTAAAAACAGGCAGCCAAGAAGACAGGGACAGTTGGGTAAACCTAGTGACCTGACAAAGCCCGGCATTAGACTCTGGTTTAGGGTGGAGAGCTGGGAGGCACCCACCTGGGGGAGGTCCAAGAGTCAGGAACACTGGGGGATGAGCCCCCCTACAACCCGAAAGTTTCCTGACATCATGCATCAAGGAGGCACAGCTCTAGAAGGTGAGTGTCAGAGTCTGGGGAACCCTTGGAGGTCTGAGTCTCCCAATCCCCACATATTCAGGTGGGAAAATATGGGGATCCTTGTCCAGAAAAAATAGTGTGAAGGGCCACAGCCAAAAGGCCCACCAGATCCTGAATCTCCTTTCCTTCTGCCACTTGTAGGGCTTGGATTTCCTTTCCAGGGGGAAGGGTGAGACTCATTTGTCAGCGTGCATCCCCTTCCCCATGGTGAGGCCCCTGAGGACAGGAGACCCACGGTCCTCACCCCCGTGTCACCTGGTGCTTGGTGCAAGGTGGGGGTCACGGAGGAGGTGGAACCCAATGAGTGCTCCATTCTCCACCGACTTGATGAATAAAGAAATGAACACATGAATAAGTTAGTCGATACATGAAATGGGTTTCAGCTCTACTGATGATAATCGCCAAGTAGCTCTCTTAGAAACATCTCTAAAACTCGGGCCAGCTGATGGTTGGCACCACAGAGGCAAAGCCTCCCTGACCTCCCACCTTCAATCATTAGCTTGGGCATCACATAGTTACAGCCATTGTGGGCTTCCCGGCTCAGCCATCTGCCACCATTCAGCATCACAGTGTTCCCTTCCAAAATCCAAGGCTGTGCACTGGGCAGGCCCTGGCGACAAAGCAGAGGGAGGTCCAGGCGAGGCAGCCCCTTCTATCCGAGTGCTCACCTGGCTGGTGTTTGAAGGCAAAATTCAGGGAGCCCCTGCACACTTGTCTTAACTGGGGCACACGGGAGCTTTAAGGGAATCAATTTCCCAGACTGTTTTCAGCATAGGAAAGCAGCTGCAATCAAGATTTCCCTTATCAGCCATGCCTTCCAAAGACTCCTTTTCTCCATTTCATAGGATAAAGAAAAGTCTCTCTGCCTCTGCTTGGAAACCTACTCAGTGCAGAGGGAAAACAGGTGCAAATCAGGGTGTTTCCAATACTGAGCTTTCAGTCCAATTTTAAAAAGGCCACTTGAAGTTGTAGGCTGATGGAAGTGTTTTTGATGATGGATCATTATGTTCATTTCGGCACATGACTCTGAAGGAGTTCAAATCATTGAACAAAACCCCTTCCATTCCCATCCTCTTATTTTATGAACCAGTATATTTTTTAAAGCTTATATTAAAAAAATAGAAAAATTGATTCTGCATTCTGGCTCATCATAGCAAGAGAAATCCATGGATTCATGAATTAACTGTGGGGGGAAGAAAAAGACAGCCCCATCTATCCCATTAAGAGATGCAATTCTAACAAAATTTTATTTTTATGCTTAATAATTATTTATAAAAATGTGTAGTGAATTGGTTTTGGTAGATTGGCTACTCATAACTGCACTGTTAGCTCAAACTAGAAATCAAAACCTTTTTTAACTCCAGAGCTTTATGGTCACAGGTAATTTTAAAAATGTAATTTTAACTTCTAGGCTTTTAGTTGAGAGAATTATAATAGGGTGATTAATAAAATACTTTCAAGCATTAAAATATATTACATTAGAATACAAGGCCAGTGGGGGAAATGGAATGGAAGTGAATTCAAGGAGAGACATGAAAGTTACAAAATTTTGTTAGAATAGAGTTTGCGCGTGTATCTTCTAAATGAATGATGATAGACGTCAAATTACCATGGCCTTTAGACTTCATTGTATACATTTAAAAGAGTGATACAAGTTTTCTTTGTAAAGTGTCAATATTTACGATGCAACCATTTGCATTTATGAAATATTTTAGATGTCAATTTACAAATATGTGAAAGTATACAAAATGTTTCAAATTCTGTGAGATGGTGGAGGGTGGTACATAAACAAACAATAATAATAACAATAGTCCTGGAGAATGGCTCAGACTCTTACAGCGACACTATTAACTCTTTTTTTTTTTGCAAAAAAGTGCTAACAAGCTTCAGTTATCTTGCTTCCCAGCCCACAGCTACTAGAAGCAGCAAAATAAAACGGGGTGGGGGGAGCAAGGGAGATGGGATGTCTGCCTGCAGGAGGGATACCTACAGATGAAAACAATAGCTACCCTGGAGCAGGAGGGAGGAGACAGGGAAATTCAAATTCAGAACCCAGTGTCACATGCACCTGACGCTTTCAGCTTAGAGCAGACATTCACCACCTCTCCCTCTCATAGGCTGGTCCAGTGACAGGTGTGCACAGCAAGAATCATATGACGAGAATCACTGTGTCAGCTACAAAAGACTGAGCTACAGTCCCGAAACTATTGGGGAGTACGTAACATATTCCAGAAACATTTCCATGGAAGGTCTAAACACATAGGCATTTCAAAGGGCAAGCTTCACTGCTTCAGAAGATGTTTATTCCAACAAAATCTGGTTGACGTTTTTGCTTTATCACAGGTAGGAACGGGTGTCTGTATATGAGATGGCCCTTCATCTCCTGGGGGCTGCATGAAGCAGGCTCCAGTAGACGACGGTAAGGCTCTCAGCCCCAAGGACAGGGGGCTCATGAGACAAGCATGGGGAAGAGGGAGATGGGGGAAATTCAGAGCATGGCTTCCGGGGCCAGGCTAAGGTATCAGATTCCAATTCCCTGGGCTGCCTGGAACAATGGGAACAATAGACGGAGATTTCAAAGTGCTAGGAGCCGTTTCTAAGCATTTCACATGTGCTAACTCAAAGAATCCTCACTCCTAGTTTATGAGGCAGTGTTAACGGCCACCCAAAGATATCAGGTCCTAATCCCTGGAAGCTGTAACTGTGACCTTATAAGGAAAAGGATCTTAGTAAATGTGATTTCGTCAAGGATATGGGGATGGGGGGATTATCCTGAATTATCCAGTGGACCCTAAATACAATCATATGTGTCCTCATAGGTAGGAGGCAGAGGGAGATCTGAGGCAGGCAGGAGAGAAGGGGACGTGAAGTCAGAGGCAGAGATCAGCAGACGAATACCAGCCCCTGGAAGCTGGAAGGGGCAAGGAACGGATGCTCCCCTAGAGCCTGCAGGGGGAATGCAGCTCTGCCCAACGAAACCATGATTTCAGCCCAGTGATACTGATCCCTGGCCTCCAGAACTGTGAGAGAATAATTTTCTGGTGTTCTAAGGCATCAAGCTTGTGGACATTTGTTACAGCAGACACAGGCAACTAATAGACCAGCTGCACTGCACCTCAGGCTCTGCTGCTGGGAAAACCCGGCCTCTGACAGCAGGTGTGGGTCCCAGACACATGGATCTTTTTTTTTTTTGCGGTATGTGGGCCTCTCACTGTTGTGGCCTCTCCCGTTGCGGAGCACAGGCTCCGGACGCGCAGCCTCAGCGGCCATAGCTTACGGGCCTAGCCGCTCCACGGCATGTGGGATCTTCCCGGACCGGGGTACGAACCCATGTCCCCTGAAACGGCAGGCAGACTGTCAACCACTGCGCCACCAGGGAAGCCCGACACATGGATCTTGATGGATGTGTTCTGGGAGGCCGAGGTTCCACAGTCTGACCCCAAGGCTGTGGGACCCAGCTGTACAGTAGGTGAAGAAGCTACATTCCTTGATGAACAGAAAGATGTCTGGACACAGGCTTCTGGATATCCTCTAGCAGCATCTCCCAGTTCAGTGTGAGCTGCTTTAAAAATGCAGATTCCTACTCCTGCACCATGCCCTCCCCCTGCCCCAAACTAAGGAATCAGAATCTCTGGAGGTAAAGGTAAGGAGTTTGCATTCCTATCATGCTCCCCAAAGTGTCCTTATAAAAGGGATTCAGAAGGAAATTTTACTCGGAAGAGGAGGAGGCCATGGGACCACAGAGGCAGACCTTGGAGGGATGCTGCCACAAGCCAAGGAATGCAGGAGCCATCAGAAGCTGGAAGGGGCAAGGAACAGATTCTCCCCTAGAGCCTCCAGAGGGAGCATGGTCCTGCTGTCACTTTGATTTTAGGCCAGTGAAACTGATGTTGAACTTCTGGCCTCCAGAACTGTGAGAGAACAAATTTATGTTATGTTAAACCACTCCAGGATTAAGTTTGTGGTAATTTGTTATGGCAGCCCCTAATATATCAATAGGTAGGTACCCTTATTATGCCCATTCTACAGACAAGAAAACTGAGGCTCAGAAAGGCTATGTGTCAGGGCTGACTCCCCTCTGTTCCCCAGCAGGGTGCTTCTGGGTCCAGGTTCCTCCTGCAGCAGCTGCCCCAGACACAGGGCCAGGCTGGCAGTGGAGGACCCTTCAGATCCCAGGAGGTGCTCGTGACCTCAGTCATCCTTATGAAGGCAGAGTCAGTGGGTGTCGACGAGGAGCAGGGCTCTCATCCCCACTGTACGCCAGGTCCCCAGACACTGCCCAGGCTGCTGGTGCCACTGGACCTCAGCTTCAGGGCATGTCTTTGAACAGAAAGCCCTTTCAACACACGCAGTACAAAAATTGCAACTCCTGGGCACCCAAGTGAGGTTAGTTTGATGAATTGGACAGATGCCCAGGTCCCATGGGAACACTGGCCCCTCAACTCAAAGGGACGTGCTTTTTACTACAAAGCTCAGCCTTTCTGCAGCGCCCTGCAGAGGCAACAATGCATCTTGACCCACTAGCCCACTAGCAGCTCTTTTATAGCCACGGCTTCAGTTAATGCCAGAATCAGTTATAAACCGCACCTTCGAGAACCCGGACGCACAACTGTAATTAATAAAGCCTTAGTGGCCAGGGATGGAGTCGGCCTCAGTGACACATGAAGGGGCTGAAAGGAAGCCCAGAACAGTCAAATACTAACTGAGAAGCAGCTGAGAGGGTGTGGAAAGGGCGGTACCTAAAAGGGGGCACAGGGATCCCACTGAAGGGAGCAGAAGCATTCCAGTAAAATTATTGCAAAGGGGGGTGTAACCATTAGGACCAAGGTCCTCAAGCTGGTTTTATATATATATATATGCTATTTAATAAACATAAAATATTAAACATATATTTTTTTTTCCCTGGGGAGAAAAAATCAAATTTTTTCCCAGGAAAAAGTCTGTTGTTGGGCTTCCCTGGTGGCGCAGTAGTTGAGAGTCCGCCTGCCAATGCAGGGGACACGGGTTCGTTCCCCGGTCTGGGAAGATCCCACATGCCGCGGAGCAGCTGGGCCCGTGAGCCATGGCCGCTGAGCCTGCGCGTCCGGAGCCTGTGCTCCGCAACGGGAGAGGCCACAACAGT
>RJWK010035077.1:0-22355 GCA_004363435.1 Platanista minor | reverse complement strand
CTCTCCCTGTGCTATGCGGCTGCTTCCCACTAGCTATCTATTTTACGTTTGGTAGTGTACATATGTCCATGCCACTCTCTCACTTTATCACAGCTTACCCCTCCCCCTCCCCATATCCTCAAGTCCATTCTCTAGTAGGTCTGTGTCTTTATTCCCGTCTTACCCCTAGGTTCTTCATGACCATTTTTTTTTTCTTAGATTCCATATATATGTGTTAGCATACGGTATTTGTCTTTCTCTTTCTGACTTACTTCACTCTGTATGACAGACTCTAGGTCCATCCACCTCACCACAAATAACTCCATTTCGTTTCTTTTTATGGCTGAGTAATATTCCATTGTATATGTGTGCCACATCTTCTTTATCCAGTCATCCGATGATGGACACTTAGGTTGTTTCCATCTCCTGGCTATTGTAAATAGAGCTGCAATGAACATTGTGGTACATGACTCTTTTTGAATTATGGTTTTCTCAGGGTATATGCCCAGTAGTGGGATTGCTGGGTCATATGGTAGTTCTATTTGTAGTTTTTTAAGGAACCTCCATACTGTTCTCCGTAGTGGCTGTACCAATTCACATTCCCACCAGCAGTGCACGTTCCAACTGCACCCGGCTCCCTCTGTCCTTGTGTCTATGACCACGTCTCTCTCTGCCTCCCTCTCTCCGTGTGCATCTCTCACTGTATGTCCTGGTACCTAATCATAGAAAAATTTCATGTTGGTGAAAAACACTTATTTTTTATTTAAGGATTAAAAAACACTTATTTTCGTTTTGATTGGGACACACAGCCACTGCTGGAACGTGTATTTGATCAGCCCCACTTCCACCTTTGAGGACCACTCTGGGGATGGGGTCCCTGAAGCCTGTGGGGTCTTATCCATATCTTTAGCCTTTGGAGAAGCAGTGCATGGTCTTGATGCAGGTGGTCTGCCTAGGAATCATTTGGTCCTGAAACCACTGAAGGTTCCTTGAACTGGGAGGAAACACACAGATAAAAAACGGCTCAGAGAGGTGACACTCTTAACTAAAGTTTTCCATCTAGTAGCTGGGACTACTAACAAGATGGGCCTGAAACTTGGGGCTCTTTTTTTTTTTTTTTTTTTTGGTTATTTATTTGGCTGCATTGGGTCTTAGTTGCAGCACACGGGATCTTTCGTTGCAACGTGTGGGCTTCTCTCTAGTTGTGGTTTGTGGGCTCCAGAGCGCGTGGGCTCAGTAGTTGCAACGCACAGACTTAGTTGTCCCGTGGCATGTGGGATCTTAGTTCTGCGACCAGGGATCAAACCCGCATCCCCTGCATTGGAAGGCGGATTTTTTTTTTTTGGCTGCGTTAGGTCTTCATTGCTGTGCACAGGCTTTTCTCTCTAGTTGTGGCAAGCGGGGGCTACTCTTTGTTCTGGCTTCTCTTGTTGCAGAGCACAGGCTCTAGGCACGTGGGCTTCAGTAGTTGCAGCACTCGGGCTCAGTAGTTGCAACATATGGGCTCTAAGGCACAGACTCAGTAGTTGTGGTGCACGGGCTTAGTTGCTCCGCAGCATGTGGGATCTTCCTGGACCAGGGCTCGAACCCGTGTCCCCTGCTTTGGCAGGTGGATTCTTAGCCACTGCGCCACCAGGGAAGTCTGAAGCTTGGGGCTTTAATCACACTTGGGTGATTATTAGATCTTTTGTTTCTAGACCTTAACCCATTCATCTTTCCCACAAATTCTGATATTTTCTTTTTCTATGGGATGGTCTAGGGGATCCCCAGGGTATGGGAACTCCTATGCTTATTTTGATTGTGGTGTATTCAGTGTGTGTAGCTACATCTCTTGGCTATTTGATGGCCCTTAAGGCAAGAGGGGCCTAGAAGAAGGTGTATGGGTGTAGTTAATGTAAATAATAACAAAGTAGACACATGTCTCCTTAACTTCAGGCAGGGTGTGGAACTCTCCAAACACCTTCTGTTTGTGCGTTTTCAAAATGTATGTGGATGGAAATGGGAAGGTTAAGACTTCTCATTGATTTTGGTAGACACCCATTTCCAGTTTTCCTGCTGGAAGGAAAGGAGCATTACCTCTTATTTTACACCTGAAGGCACTGAAGCAGAGAAGTTAAGTTGCCTACCATCACACAGCTAGTGAGTGGTGGTGCAGGATCCCAAACCAGGCAGTCTCGTTCTGGAGCCTGTGTTCCTTGTGTAGGTAAATGCTGTACTTTGTCACCGAATTGGTCGCCTGGACTCATGCCGGGGTCCTATCCAAGGCTAAGAACCCTTATTTTGGCTGGGGCAGTTGTTTTCCATTCAGATTCCCACAGCCAATAATTAAACCGATGGTGAGTCTGGAACAGCACAAGCTTTATTCAATGGCCAAAGAATGGAGAAGCGGGAACTTAGTTCGCAAATCAACTTCCCAACCCAGTTTGGGCCGAGGCACTGTATACATGTATATATATAGGAGGGTGGAGAGTGGAGGTAAAAGGGAGGGAATTGAGTCAAGAGAGGGAGGAATATTCATGACTTATCTGAAACAGGCTCTTGTAACAGGTGAAATAGCTCACCCATCCTCACGCAGCTTGTAAATGACAGAACTAGGATTATGCCCAAAGCCCGGTTTCTTAACCATTGTTACATTATTGCCTTCTTAGTAGCTTTGGTCATGTGGAATATCATCTCATTAAGTCTAGTTTTCATCATCTCCTCTTACTCTGAAGACCTTCAAAGTTTCCCTGTTTCCTGAAGAATCAAAATGTCCAACTCTAGGCTCCACTGGCCACTCTCTTTGTTTCGCAGCACATGACCCTCCACTCTGGTGGGGGATTGGGGAAGGGGGCTTGTCCCTGTGACCTGCCTCATTCATCCCCACTTTTGGGTCTTGGCTCATTCTGCTGGCCCCCTGGGTTTGCCTTCTCGTCTGTCCTTGATTTAAGCAAATGATGCTGAGCCCTCCAGCAGCCCCGTGCCCCTCTCCCTGCACTTTGGTTCGTACTGATCTAGGGCTTCCATTTATGTGCACGGCCAGTCCTGCACCGCCCAGCATCATGTCAAGTGGGGTGATCCTGACTCCCCAGGAGTATTCTAAGGCCTTTCACAGCAGACTGTATCTGGTAGTTCTTTAGCATAGTGCCTGGCCTATGTTGGACACACCATGGGCATCAAATAAACACTGGGTTGCCTGAAACAACAGGTGCAGGAAACAGCTTGGACCCCACAGAGGTCCAGGGTGGCTCAACCTGTTCTAGATGCCAGAGAAATGCAGAGGGAGGGAGCAGATTGGAGTTAGGCATTCCTGGAACATCGGGCCTTGGCAGGTTCTCCATGCAGGGGAGCTGGATCTTATCCAGAGTGGGAATAGATCTGAATCTTCCCCTTGTTCTGTGTGTTCATCTGTGTATCTCAAACCAGCCCTACTGGACTTGATAACGACCAGGGTTCTTGGCCTTCCCCAGTCAGTAGAAATTGACTTGAGGCCAGACAAGAAATTCAGGCAAGGCTTTTTTGGGGCCCCTGAACTGCCTGCAGGAGGGAGCGAGAACAAATGACAGGTTCCCTCGCTCGCTCGCCGAGGGGGGCTCATTCCTTATACTGGATGAGGGTGGGGTGTGTCCAGGGGTCATGCTGGACGGGTGGCTTCGGTGGTCTGCCCACCCCTTTGTTGTGTTGAGTGCAGGGGGGCATGCACAGTACCCTGCTTTTACTCCCGACACCCAGTTCTTTTGCTCCCAGCTCTTCAGAAATGGCAGTTGGGTTTTTTGTCTTTCTCTAATCTTTTGGTCCAGAATTTGCCCCAACTGCGCATGTACACAGTTATTTTTAGTCCCATATGGTTTCTTTGTATTTTGTAGCTGGAGGAGAGGTGTGTCCAGGTGCAAGCTGCAGGCCTGTCTCAGACTTGGTGGACTTGCTCTCCAAAGAGAGGAACTGTGCCCTGCACAGCCTGGTGTTCATGCAGACTCTGCTGGCCTGGCTCCTGGGCTGGGCTCCTGGGCCTTGCAGGTATTTAGAAACACCTCAGTCTTACTTGGTTAACAACGTTAGTCTGACTGTCTTCCTGATCGTCATGAAATAAAAGAAGATTAAAACAATGAAGCTTTATGCTAAAATGCATTTCAAGTCTGAAGGTGGTCAGGAGACCGGATTCCCTCCTCTTTGGAGTTGGTCAGTCTTTATTTTCTGAAGGCCTTTGTCTAATTGCATGAGGCCCACCCACATTACAGAGGATAATCTGCTTTATTCAGAGCCTACTGATTTCAATGTTGATCTCATCTGAAAAATACTTTCACTGTAATATGTGTTTGAGCAAGTATCTGGGGACTGGGTTTAGCCAAGTTGACATAAAATTAAACATCACACCTTCTTGAATCCCCATCTCTTCCTTTGAGCTCCTGGATGTGCCTTCGTCCTCACTAAGCCATGTGTTTGTGGATTTCTTTCCCTCCCTGAACTCCAGACTTATCTAAAGGGCAGATACGGTGCCTCATTCATCTTTATACTCCTCACAAATAGCAGGTGTTCAGAAATTGTGCAACTGGAGGAACCACCCAGCTCCATGATGTCTGGGCTTCTGCAAATGCCTAACCATTAAGCATGGTTTTAGTGGAAAAAGTGGTAACTGATTCTTTGATGGATTATGTGATGCACCAAAGAGTGTAGCATGAAAGGAGTCCTACAGAAAGTTTTCAGGGAATTATGCTCAAATATTTGGGTGGATTTTATTTCTTTTCCACAAAAGTGCATCTGAATTGTCTGAGTCTTGAAATTCCTTCTCATGTAGGTGTGTGCAGTAACATTAAAATTATGACCTGCTGAGAGCTTTGGATTTTCTGGGGCTGACTTTGTCAGGCTGCTTTGTGTCCTGGAATGAAGCATCCATTCTTGCCCATTTAAGTTTGGGCAAGAAACTTAAATTTTCCCTCATGTACATAAATTTTCCAGCAGGAAGGTGGCCTAGGAATTTAAACTTCTTTTGGCAGTGGTTGCTTTCAGTAAAGGCGGGACAAGTGGCCAAGAATGAGAGTGGTGAGAAGGGTTGGTGTTAGTGTGACAAACTCCTTCTTGGTGGGTTGAAGTAATCGTTGAAATATTATTTTCTTTTAGGTCTTAGATTCTGTATATGGTTTCTATAACCCTTTAAAAAATTTATTTCTCTAGTTCATCAGAATCACCTGGAGTGCTTTTTAAATCTAAATGGTCACACCTTGGAATTTCTGATTCACTAGGTCTTGCCTGGGGCTCAAGGTATCTATGTCTTTAGTAAATGCTCCTGTATACCTGAAAATAGGCCACATTTGGGAAACGATGCCCTAGTTGTAGAAAGAAACACACAAAGCCAAAATGTATTTTAGCAAATATGAAAGACGGCCAGATCTTGTTATGACTAAAAGCAGTTGAGAGGAAAAACTTGTCTTGGTTTGTGCTAGACTTTTTTGGGAACAAATTTGGAATTTATTCATCCATTCAATCACTTATTCCACAAAATAATTAAGTATCTACCTGTTGCCTGGCGAGGTGCTAGATACATATGTACAGTGGCAGGTGGCAAATGCAGAGAAGTCCTTCCTGCTTAGAATTTGTTTCATCAAGTTGGGGGTTAATAAAGAATCAAGTAGTGAGACTCACTGTGGATGCGCGTTTGTGTGTCATTAGTCTTTGGAAGGAAAACTCCAGGGGGCCATGAGGTGCTTTAGCAGAGATGCTGGTGTAATTTTGGAGGTCGTTCTTCCTGGGGAGGCTGAGGAAGTTACCTGGAGAATTACGTGGGGGAGGGGGGAGAAGTGGGGAGGCTGATGCTCTGCATTTTCCTGGGGAGGGTGACGTGACACAGGCTTTTAATGCACAAAAAGGGGATCCATGCATTTGAGGAAGCACAAATGTCTGAGGCTGCAGAGGAGAGGCTCTGGAGGCCTGAGCAGGGGACTACCCAGGACCCTACAGGTAACCTGAAAGTTTTTATTTTCTCAGAGCTCACCCTGGCTGCAGCCTAAGGAAGGGGTCAGGGAGCTGGGGATTGGGATCCAGAGCAGAGGCAGGGAGACGTGTCAAGAGGCTAATGCAATCCAAGGACCGTGTGGTGTGGTTTGGTTTAGTGTGAAATAGAGAGACTTGGCCAGATTTGAGAGCCACTCAGGTCAGGTCTTGAGTTGGGCATGGGGGGAGGGGAGAGGCGGATGGTGGGCTGTTTGGGGATTTGGGGCTGCAGAATCACCTGGAACCCCATTGATGTTTGGAATAGGGGAGGAGACGAGCATGAACTTAGTTTTGAATTCTGAAAGGCTTTTGAAACACCTGGTGTTTGCTGTGAGACTCACACCACTGGCAGGCCCTTGGCCTGATTCAGCTTCCTTTCCTGTTAGATGACAGGTACGAGGCAATGAACATAATTAACTGATTGGATGTTCACTTTTCTCCCTTTCCCTGCCTTTCCCTTAGATGTGTTAATGCCCACTTAGAAGGTGAAAAGTTCAGCAGGAGTGGACGAAAAGGCCAGCCAAGTGCATTGACCAGGTAGTCAGGACAGGGCATTGTTTGACCACAGGTGGACTGGAATCGTGACGGGCACGTAGAGTTTAGAACACAGTGTTGTGTTAAAGCCCTGCTGCCCCACTGCCTTCTGCAGTATATTGGATGGGCCATCTTCCAGGATTTCCAGTCAGGTCACCTTGGAGGTGGTATGATGGTCCATACCCTCGAGGCAAACCTGCATGTTCATAGTGTTGTGTCTTCTTGTTTACACGTGCTTTTTTTTTTTTTTTTAATTTATTTATTTTTGGCTGCGTTGGGTCTTCGTTGCTGCACGCAGGCTTTCTCTAGTTGCGGCGAGCGGGGGCTACTCTTCATTGCGGTGCGCTGGCTTCTCACTGCAGTAGTTTCTCTTGTTGCGGAGCACGGGCTCTAGGCACCCAGGCTTCAGTAGTTGTGGCTTGCCAGCTCTAGAGTGCAGGCTCAGTAGTTGTGGCGCACGGGCTTAGTTGCTCCACGGGACGTGGGATCTTCCCGGACCAGGGCTCGAACCCGTGTACCCTGCATTGGCAGATGGATTCTTAACCACTGTGCCACCAGGGAAGTCCTACACGTGCTTTTCAATGTCCTTTTCTTCATGTACAGAAAGTGAATGATTTATTATGACCTTATAGGGCCAAGAAGTCCCTCTATTTTTCTCTTAGTAAGGAAGGGGGACTGAAGTTCTTGGCATTGAACAACGTCAACAGCACAACTCCAGATATCTTGTCTTAACTTCAAAGCACTGAAAGTCTTCAGTGACTTTTACATCTGTTAAAGGTATCTCTGATGTTATATTGTTCACAAAGCTGCTTAGGTTTTCCCCTACCAGCTACTCGGATGTCAGCCTTTTTGGCTGCAGTTCTGACATTGATACTTTCCTGCAAGACCTGCTCTGGGTCTGCACTTCATGGCTCTAATGACAATTTAATTTCAGCGTTTTCATCAGCGTGAGTCCTGGAGAAAAATCTGGCCAGCACTTCTGGTACCTTTACAAGCTGGTCATGTGCTGGAGTCTCATTTAAGCCCTGGAAGATTGTGACTTCTTTACCCACTCAGACCTATTATTTGTGGACAAGTGCTCAATAGATTTAATTCCTCATTCATTTAGGGAATACTTTTTCTTTTCTTACTTTTTTTTTTTTTTTTTGAAAGTGGGGAATTTCTGTTCTACTGTGCACACACTGAATATTGAATTTTTGTCTTGGTAACATGCTTAAGCTGAAATTGGAATTTGCTTCTGTCTAGACAAGATGTATAACATATGTATAACCTTTTGCTTGTTGCTGTGTTAGCTCAGACTGTGTAAGGCTGTTGCCGTGCAGATAGTGGTTGGACGGATTTGAACCAGCCCTACAGTCTGTTCCTTCCTTTAGCTGATGCCCATGATGGGCCGACTCTGTGAAAGGCTTGGTCTTAGTTGGAGTTGGGACTGTGTAAGTGCGTGAATGACGTTGTGTCTACCATCTTGGTGACTTAATATCCCTACGGGGATTCAGAGCTAGGGAGCACAGTGCCAGCCTGGAACATCCTGAGCTGGTTCCCAGGAGGATTAGCATTTGAGATGGGCCTGGAAGGATGGGTGGGATTAGTACTCAGGGCATCCAGGCAGAGGCCATGTGGGAGTATGGACTTAGGTGCTGTGGGTCACTGGAGGGTGTGAAGTGTGGTGGACACTCTCAGAGGTGTTGTAAAGAGGTCAGGAGGGTGTGGTGTTGGGGGAGGGTCGGTGGTATTGGTGAGGGCTGAGGGAGGAACCAGCAAAAAGAAAAAAAGTTGTATCAGTATTTCAAACGATTCATAGTATTGCTGCACAACCAGGCCTCTGTTCACCAGTGCCGAATAGAAACGCGGAGACACGGCTTTGGAGGAGTAGCTTTATTACTTTGCCAGGCAAAATGGGCCACAGCAGGCTAACGCTCTCAAGACTGTGTCTGCCTTCCTGGGAAACAGGAAGGGGTCTTACAGTTTCAGAGTGGAAAATAGGGCTGTAGAGAAGGGTCGGGGCTGCTGTGGTCTTGGATTCTTCTTTCCTCCTGGAGACACTGAGATCATTAGGGCTGGCATCCGGTGGTTCTGGAACAGGTTCTGGTGGTCCTCGAGGTTATCATTCTGTGACCTTCTTTGTGGGATGAAGAATGCTCACAAAGCAAAGGAAGGTTAGGGAGTGTTGTCTTGGAGAAGTAAATATCAGGTGCATAGTACAGCTTTAGCTAGAGGGTTGTCACTTTCAGAGTGCAATGAAGCAAGAAAGAGGGGGGAAAAAAACCCTGTAGACGGGTTGAATGGGTGGAAAGAATAAGGGCTAGCATAATGGGGGAAACTAGCATAACTAGTTTCTGCTACAGCAATAGTGAGATTCTGAAGTTATGTTGTTTCAGGAGGAAAGGAGAATTGGGGGAGGGCTGGACTGTGGCAGAACAGGCGAGAGCTGGTACCTGGCTGACGATGGGAGAGGTGGTGTGGAGAGAGAACTCAGGCTGCGGTGGCCGAAAGCCTGCAGAGGAGCCCTCAGACCACTGTCCATCCTGCCTCCTGCTGGACACGGGCTCGGGGCAGGTAGGAGCGGCCGTGCCCGGTGTTGAGGTTCTCAGTGAGCCTGGAGGAGAGGAGGAGGGAACGAGAGGATCGCGTCTCCTGCCAGCTTGTCTCTGAGAGGAATGCAAGGATCCCAGTCTCCCTTTTCAAGTTCAGGTTTTACTTGTTCTTTTGAAGTGGAAGGTTGCAGCCACCTTTGTAGCTTTGTGGCATGGTAGGTGGGGATGTCAAGCACTTGAAGGGCATTTATGATGTTTAGGGCAGGAGGTTACTATTCGTGTGTCGTTTCTATTTCTCAGACATACTCACAGGCTTGTTTCAGTTGCCCCCGTGTTGCTTAGGACTCAGTCTGCCCGTGGGTCCTAGAATTACCTATGTTAAAGCTGCTTTCACAGGTAGTTTGTTTTGCTCTCATTCAAGAATCCGCGTAAGGCTCTGTAACCGTTTCCTGAGGCTGCCATTACAAAGCATCACAAACCAGGTGGTTAACACCGCAGAAATTTATTGTTTCACGGTTCTGGAAGCTAGAAGGCTGAAATCAAGATGTCAGGAGGTTCAAGATCTCTCTGGATCCTGCAAGGGGCGAGAAATGGAATATTGCCTGCCATATCAGTAAACAAGCATGTCACACTCATCAGCGGTTGCAGCGCTCCAAAATGAGCTGGTGAGCTCTGAGGAAACTCGGGATGGGAAAACACAGGATGCTGGCCCCAGAGAGCTGAGGTGCATATCAAGGGAGTGATTTTGGTGAGCCCAGACTCTCGCGTCTTCCCATACACAGAAAAGCACTAAATTCCTTAACTTGGGATATCTGGTTTTCTTTAATCAACAGTAATCTTTTGTTCCTACTACTTGCCCTTTGTTGCAAAACTCCTATACATGCTAGCTCCCGCCTCGCCTCCTTGGAGCAGTGTTCTCGTAGTGACTTGAGATGCTGCCTCCTGGGCTTGAAGTCCTAAGAATACTGCAGAATAAAACATCACTGTCAACTTTTAGATTGTGTATATGATTTTTTGGTCGATGGGGGAATCCTTCCTTGCCTCTGTTAGCTTCTGGTGGTTGCAGGCAAACCTTGGCGTTCCTTGGCTTGTAACCACCATCACTCCAACCTCTGTCTCCATCATCGTGTGGTTGTTTTCTGTCTGTGTGTCTGTCTCTGCATCTCTCACAAGGCCACCAATGATATTGGATTCAGGGCCTGAAGCCGACTCTGGCCTCTGTATCCCGACACGGAATTAAATCTTGGAGACAGAGTTTTGGGTGAAGTAGAAAGGAATAGCTTTATCGCTTTGTCAGGCAAAGGGGGCCACGGCGGGCTAGTGCCCTCGAAACTGCGTGTCCCAACCTGGAGGGGGTAGTGAGGAGTTTTATAGTCATGCTTCAAAGAGGGCGTGATCAGCTGGTGGACAGTCTTCCGATTGGTTGGTGGGGAGGTAAGTGGGAGTCAACATCATCCACTTTCTGGTTCCAACTGGTCTGGGGTCTATGTGCTTAACCGTTAACTTCTCCCACCTCGTGTGGGTTTCAGTATCTGCAAGACAGCTCAAAGATATCTTTCTGTGTATCCCTGGATGGGGAACCACGACCCTGCCCACAAGGCTGTACTATTGTTTCTCTTGACTGTTTCTCCCTGTCTCCCATCCCCTCCTCACCCTAATTAACAGCAGCTTGAAGCTGCCTGTTGGAACTCAGGGAAGGTCATGGAGGCTGAACGAAGCCTATTTCCTGTAATCAAAGAAATGGGCGACTCAGAAAGGCTTTTGAGCCCAAGCCCCACAGGGTCCTGCTCCGTATCAGGGCCACCCTACTCCAGTGTGATCTCACCTTAATGGATTACATCTGCAACAACCCAATTTCCAAATAAAGTCACGTTTTGAGGTAACTGTGGTTAGGACTTCAACATAGCTTTTTTGTGGGGATACAGTTCACCCCGTAACAAGTTCCGTGGTTAGTATGATCCTCCAGGGTGTTAGGGACCCAGACTCCTTCTCTCTTGTTACTCCTCTGCATGTGTCCTTGACCCAGCTGGTAACCTCCAAAGGCCCAGGCCGTGGGGTGGATGAAGGTCCCGGACGTTGTCACTTTCCAGGGGCCTGGATGGAGTCACATGGCTACACCTATCTGCTCGGGAGGCTGGAGAGAGAGGGCCTCCTTCCAGGCTGCCAGGGGCCGGCTAGAATCTGGGGTTTGTTACCTCAGAAGAACGAGAGCAGATTTTGAGGACACCCAGCAGTCTCTGTCTGCCACACGTTCACAGTTCTTGGGGGGCGGAGTGGGCAGTGAGGGTGGTATTTCTCTACCACTGTAGCTTTTGTTGTTGAATTATGTCCAGCATTTGCAGGACAAGAGGGAGTTTTCCTATTTATGATTAAGTTAGTTCGGTAGTGGTTCGCAGGACTTGGTTTGTTCAGCTGAATTGCATTGAATAGCTGCTAAGTGGTATGAAAATAATAAGAAGTGGGAGATGCGGCTGTTCCTGCTGTCCAGGAGAGAGGGCGTTGACTAAGGAGAGACAAGTGATTGTGAATAGATGCTTGTAAACTATTTTTGAAGAGATAGAAACTTAATAAGAGCATTTCATTTTTAGAGCAATGACTTCAGTGATAGTTAATGACAAGCAGTGATATTGATTTAACGTGCTTGAGGAGAAGACCAGCGTGTACTTAAGTGCCCAGGAAAAGGTCATGACTCTAAACAGGCGGAGCCAGGGTTTTCGTTCAGAGTCTCTGCCATTTGTCTTGTGTTCCCAGCCTGTCCTGTGCCACCTGATTCCTGAAGACCTGGGAATGGGCTTCCTCTCTGTGTTCCTAGTATGTCACATGGTACTTGGTACATGGTGGGATTCGGGAAATATTTATGGAATCATTTCCTACCAGCTCCAGCTCCCCTGTTTGTTGTTAGTAACACAAAAGTAAAACAATAAAAATGTCCAGGTTTTAAATATGTTGGAGTTTGGAGCCATATTTTCTCCTTAAGGAGGAACTAGTAAACCAATGTACTTGCTGAGAAAGTTACAACTTTTCTCATGGCCTGGAACTCTTTACTTTATTTATTTATATATATATATACACACACACACACACACACACAAACGTATATAATATATATATAAAATATACATATATAATATATATAATAATCTATACATGTATACTATGTATACTGTATGATTGTATATACTATATGCTGTAATAATAGTATATATTATTCTATATATTATTTAGTATGTTCTGATGTGAACCAACATTTTAAATAGTTGGCAAAATGATATATAAGCTGTATAAAGTTTTTTATTGCAAATAACAGGAAAGCGATTATTTTTGTTTGTGTTTTGTTCCTGCAGTTTAAACAATCTGTTTTTCCTTTTCTGTTGAATTTTTTGTTACTTGATGAGGTATGGCAGTGCAACCCTCAGCTGCCATCAGATGGTAAAACCATAGTGGACATGCAAGATTTCACTGCTTTCTGGGATGAGGTGACAAATTCTTCATTCTAAGATCTTGATTGCTAAGAGACAACTGAAGACATAGATTTAGCAGAGAATTTTCAGATTTTACACATGTTGTAAAGTGTGACTAGCTCATTTACTGAAAGTATGTTATAAAAATTCTCAAAATCAGGAATAGGTTTGCAACTACTGGAGATTAAGTATAAAATCAGCCTAAGACGTTTGACATGTTGCTCTCTCTCTCATTTTCAGGAGAGCTTTCAAAGTATTGAACTTCAAGTACATACGTTTGTAATGTTGGACTTTATAGGATTGGCCAGACAAAATGCTGCAGTATGGAATGGGTTAACTAACAAATATACAACCAGTTGTTACAGACCAGAGGCTTTGGGGAAATCGATGTACATTTTTTCCCTTGATGTTCTCAGATCATCTTATTACATATGGAGTGAAGCCATGGATCTTCATACGGATCTTTACTGTGGGGCAGGGTGGAGGCTCCCCATCCTTAGCTTCTGGATGATGATGGCTACTTTGGTGGCAGCCAGGGACGGGGAGGCGACAGCAGGAGGGCATAGTGAGCACCAGTGAGTCCCAGTTGAAGGGTTGCACTGTGCGGCAAGCTGACAGGGAGATCTGGTGATTTTCCAACACTTGGTTTATTTATGATGTTCAGGCAAACAGAAAACACACAGGGTCTGCTCTCAAGAAGTTGTCAATATATAGCACACCCTGTGCAGCCCCTTTACCGACGACTGAAACGCTCCCCCTGCCCCCTGGTTCCATGTTCCGCTGTGCACATGGATTTACCTCCAGCGTGGTATTTCTCATCATAATGCACATTTATGGAAAGCATCATTAAAGTTCCATTGTAAAGGCGACTGTGAATGCTAACACATACTTTGAATGACCCATTACCAAATTTCTTTTGTACCAAACTATGTAGCATTTTAAACTGAGCTCCTTTGTTCTTCTTTCAAGTAACATGTTCTCAGACTTCTGTGCAACTTGCATTATGCTACAGAACACCCTATTCTGTTGTCCTGGCCTTGCCTATGGAAGGATTCTGCTCCACGCTGGGATCATTAGTTAATTAGGACCTGTCAACTTAGGTCATGGGTGAGAGAGCCCTCGGAGGGGGAGGGGCACAGTCGTTGGATGTTTTGAGGAGAAGCTGCTTCTGAATGAAGGGCATGCTGGGTTGGGAGGCAGGGGAAAGACATGAGCTCTGTAACCTGCTCCGCTATGCAGCCAGGTGGGCAGGTGGCACGCGGGAGGTTTTCGGGACCCGCGTCTCATTCATGAAATGATGGGACTTGGTCTCAATCTTGAAGCTTTAAAATAAATGGTCCTTTGAGAGCCTCCAGATCTCCACGGGGCAGGGATTTCAAACGGTCTCTGCTACAGAGTGGGGCTCAGCTGATGATCAGATGATCATCCCTCAGGCGGTCCTTGTTGAGTCATTGTCCCCTGAGCCTGGATAATCAGGAGACAGTCCCCGGTACCCCTGGGCTGTCGAGTGCTGCCCCCTTCTGGTCACGGCTGAACAGTGCCCGATCCTGAAGCCTGAACAGGGAGGGAACTCAGTGTCTGGCCCTGACGCACTGTGAGGGGCTGCAACGGGAAGCTGATGTTTGTATGTGGCTCATTGTTTTGTTGTCGTAACTGAGTGAAAGGTAGTAAAATAGGAACCCTAGGTGTCAGGAAGAAAGGAATGGAGAAGCTTAAAAAATGTTTTTCTTGTATTAAAATCTAGCCTCTTATTGATAGATTTGTAATACCTATAAAATCTGCGGCTAGTTTTTTTGGTGATGAAAAATAATTGTCTTTTTTTCCGTATGTGAATGTTTTATAATTAGTTTAGTTCTTTCCAGCAAAATTTTTCATTTTGAAGATTATCCAGACTCTGCCTTTTGATCTTTTGGGCATTTTACGAATCAAGTGTAACCACTCTTTTTTTTTTTTTAAACATTAGCAGTTACTGACAATTTTCTTAACACATGCATAAACTCTTACGTCTCTCATGAATACCACCTGTGATTGGCATGATGAGTACTTTGCCCTTCTCCCGTGCGTTGGAGTGTGTGCTGTCACAGGTATCTTCGTGTTTTTTGTTTTTCTTACAGTAGAAGTACTTTATTGCCCCTGTTTAGCCAGGACAGGTAATGCATGAAACATGTATAAATATGAGGCTTTATCACTCTGACCCATGATGTCATAATTAATTTTTTTAATAAGAGTTTTTTAAAATTAGTTTATTTATTCATTTATATTTGGCTGTGTTGGGTCCCCTGCATTGGCAGGCAGATTCTTAACCACTACGCCACCAGGGAAGTCCCCATAATTAATTTCTTTATTCCCCATTTTTTGTTGCTGTTGGTGTTAAATTAGAGCTCTCGTGAAATTAGAGTTTTGACCGTTATTTGTAAGAGTTAATTTACCAAGAGTGACTTTATCATATAAAGTGCCCCTTTGCCTGCTGAGCATTACCGAGATTCATTCTTTATCAAATGAAATGGAGCGATTAGTGGAGATTTCAAATTATTTATTAGTAAAGGGCCAGGCATGTATGCACTTATGCTGCCACCTTGTGGAGATTAATGAAATAGACAAGTAAAACCAAGGGTCATAAGGAAAACTTACAAATGATTAAAAACCTCGTACTGAATATTCTATTAAAGACATTGTTTTAATAAGCTAGTAAGCACGTTGTGTTTTCCTTCTTGGTGCTTCATGTTACACAGTTGGGAACTGCTTGTTAGGACTTTGGACGTCTCAGTGAAGGAAATGATTTCTGTGACAGCTGTCGTGGATGGACGGAGACAATGGGGACTTCTTTTTTGTCACAGTGGTCCCTCCAGGAAGTCTGGAAGTTGTAATGGCTCTTTCGGGAAGCTTTGAGCATATCCTCATGTGACTTGACTTGATCCCGTCAGTGCACGTGTAGTGAATGTGCAGCCATGTGCTGGAGCTAAAGATGCAGATGTGAGCAAGACCCCCAGACGCCTCAGCCCTCCAGAGGCAGCCATGTTCTGGGGCGAGACAGATACGCAGGCAGAATATTTCAGCCCAGTGTGGTGAGCGCTGTGAAATTGTTACACAGACACGCCACGTCTGTGTGTTGCAAGAGATTTTAAGAACATGGGCACATGCACTTAGTCTCCTGTGTTCTGTACAACAAAATACAGAAATCTAAACGTGGGATGTGTACACAAGAGGGTGATGTGTACACAAGAGGGTGATGACTTCCTTTATGATGGACTTTTGCTCTTTGGGCACAACTCACTTCAGAGTTCTTTTAATAGTTTTGGATATAGTCTTCACACACAGCTTTTTAAGAGCAAGTATTTGTCAAGTAAAGGATACCTGGATGCAAGAACAGCTGCATTAAACATCAAATACATGAAATACACGTCCTGCTGGACTGCTCTGCTAGTTAAGAATGTTAAACATTCTTAATTAGTCTTTGCTGAATATAGCACTTCATTTGGGCAAAACTCTTGGGCAGAGTAGATTGTTATACTATTAATAATCCTTATCAACCATTAGTTTACGTTGACCAATAGTGTTATTTTTCCATTTTTTTGGTCCCAACTGCCTTAATCCTATTCTAAACAAAAGGGTTTAGAATACTGTACTTAATCCTATTCCTTTAGAATAAGATTCTAAATGAAAGGGTTTAGAATCTTATTTTTTTGTTATTCTAAAGGAAAGGGTTCTATCGTTTATCAAGTGCCCAGGGGGGGGGACAGTTGTTCTGCGGCGTGTTGGTCCTGAGGGCTGCCTGTTCACGTGTGTGCGTTGCCATCTGTTTCAGTCGTCACTGTTGAGTGCTGTGCTGGGGGAGCTGCCCCCGAACCAGGGGCTGGTCAGCTTGCATGGGAGGATCGCGTATGTTTCTCAGCAGCCCTGGGTGTTTTCAGGAACTGTGAGGGGTAATATTCTATTTGGGAAGAAATATGAAAAAGAACGATATGAAAAAGTAATAAAGTCTTGTGCTTTGAAAAAGGTGAGTCATGACTTTTGAGTTGCATATACTCAAATTTCAAATGATGAGAGCGTTGGTTTAAACTACAAGGTTTGTTAAAATTTCTTTCAAATTTTGAAAGATCTTTTAATGTTGTTTAATACTTTAATCTCGTCTTCTGGGTAAATATGCACACATGTATGTCACTATTTGAATCCTGATGTGATGACGACAATCATAGAATGTCTTTTTTGGGGAGGGAGTTGTTTCACTGTGTGAAATTTTATTCACTTTTAACTTCTCTTTTTAATGGGCAATTACAAAACTTTGTAAAAACTAGAGTGCACAGTGTAATGAATACTCATGAACCCACCCCCAGCTTCTGCCAGGATCAGCTCATGGCCAGTCTTGCAGCATCTCTACCCCTGCCCACTGCCAGCCCCACTCTCACCCCAAATTATTCTGAAGCAGATCCGAGACCTCAGATTAGTTCATCTGTAAACATTTCACTGGTTTTCTCTAAAAGATAGGAAAGCCTTTGGAAAAAACTCGCTACATTATTACACCTGAAAAGTAACCAAGATTACTGGGTATCATCAACCTTCTAGTCCATGTTTGCATGTTGTGAATCATCTCACTGAGAAATCTCATTCACTGGGTTTTTGCGGTACGTGGGCCTCTCGCTGTCGCAGCCTCTCCCGTTGCGGAGCACAGGCTCCGGACGTGCAGGCTCAGCGGCCATGGCTCACGGGCCCAGCCGCTCCGCGGCAGGTGGGATCCTCCCGGACCGGGGCACGAACCTGCGTCCCCTGCATCAGCAGGCGGACTCTCAACCGCTGCGCCACCAGGGAAGCCCTTCACTGGTGGTTTGAATCAGGCTCCACATGAGGTCTGCCTCTGCGCTTGGTTGATGCCTTCTTCTTCCCTTTCAGGCTGTAGGTTTCCCTCTCCACTTCATTTTTGACTTGTATTTTATTATTTAAGGAAAGCGGAACGCTTTGAAATTTCTTCTTAATATTTCATTGTTTCACTGGGGGAAAGGTTGTTTTCACAAATGGCATTCAGTTTCACAGAAAATGGCAACTGAAACATTTAACTCTGTTGGTATTTAAATGAACTTAGTGAATGAATGATGAAAACTGAACTTATCTGATAGGAGAATGTAATTTGGCAAAAAGAAAGAAAAATGCAAATACTGATAAATACTATGTTACTCTCTTGGATTATAAAAATCAGTGAATAATAGCATTAAAGGGCTCCCCCGGGGTCTGTTGAGTGCATTCTGTACTTCTGAGTGCCCTTTTATGCTGTGAAGAAAAGGCTGGGACGGGCTTTCAAGGGCGTGGTGTCGAGGGCTCCAAACCCGCCCACTTTGTGAGGAAAGAGTACTTCTGCTTGAACAATGGCTTGAACGTCATAGGTTGCGTCAGTTGATGTGGACAAAACAGAATTGCTTGCTTATTTAATGGGCTTCTATTTCTTTCTCCCAGGTTATTGTTAATGGGAGATTGTGCATTTGCAGAAATGACATCAAGTTAGCAGTAATGAGCTAGACTTTTATTAAGTGGTATATATATTGTGGAAGAAAAGGGGGAGAGCAAATGTATAACCGTGAGAACAGTAGCTGCCATATATTCAGAGTCCATGTGCAAATCATTTTTCTGTCTCTCACAGATGCTCGTGCGCACCCATAAAAAGTATATGGGTTATTAATTTTTTGTGCGTGTCCTTGATGTGGCCATCCTCATTTTATAGCTGGTAAAACTGAGGCTTGGAGAGATGAAGCAGCTTTCCTCGACATTTGCACCTCACATTCCGTCTGTTCCTGCCTGACTCTAGACTCCATGCTTTTCCACGGTGTCAGCTGCCTCTCAAATGAAGAAATTTAAAAGAAGGAACTTTTGGGGTTTTTTTGTTTTGTTTTGTTTTGTTGCGGTACGCGGGCCTCTCACTGCTGTGGCCTCTCCCGTGGTGGAGCACAGGCTCAGCGGCCACGGCTCACGGGCCCAGCCGCTCCGCGGCACGTGGGATCTTCCCGGACCGGGGCACGAACCCGTGTCCCCTGCATCGGCAGGCGGACTCTCAACCACTTTTTAAAAAGCGGGTGATGGATGAAGGTAAGGTTGAATGTGGAATAAGCAGATCTCAGACATTTCCTTTTTACCTTAATCACATCCAGCTCCTGATTGCCAGATCATACGCCAGAGACCTAGGCCAGTGTGTGGGTGTTTCTTTCACGACCTTGCCTTGCTGGTGAAGCTCAGCCCTGTCTTTCTCCCCAACATTTGAGCGTCTCTGGAGAAAAGCAGGTGTTGAGATAGTGGCTGCCATTCAGCGTTTTCCCCGGTGGCTGAGGCTTTGCCCCAGCCCCGTGGGGTGATGGCACCAGTAACTCGGGCTGTGTTCTGGGGCTTCACCCACCCTCGGGTGTCCCTGCGGCGCAGACTCTGGTGGGAAGGGGCCCCTGAGGGATTGGGCTGCACAGCGATTCTTCTGTACGTGATGTGAGGTTCATAAACACGGACTGCTCTCCTGTTGTGCTGCGTGGTCGGGACATAGAGTTGGGGCCCCTCGTGCCCATTCCCTCCTTGGCAGGAACAGAGACCCAGGGCGGAGAAGGAGCGGAGAGCGAAGTCCTGGCCCCGGCTTCGTCACTTGCCTGCTGTCACTTTGGACACGTCCTGTTTCCTGCCTGGGCCTCTGACGTTTCTGCAGCAAAATGAGGGCGTTGGGTCAGAGGGTTTCCAAGAGGTTTTGCTGCTGCTCTGAAACGTTGTCTATGACTCTGATTAGCAAAGGGTCAGCAAGGTCTTTACGACACCTGGGAACCACTTAATGAGTAATGAGATCCTCTGCTTATCTCCTTCTGGAATCCCTGTGTCAGTGGATGGGCATAAGACAGTCACAGATAATAGTGGTATTCTGGAATTATTTTGGCCTGTAGATACAAAGACTGCACATGGAATAGAAAAGCCTTGGCCTCTGGAGAGAAACAGTCTTGGGTGGTGACTCCAGGTATTTGTCTGTTTCCTCTCTTATTAAATGGGGGAGGTGTGGGATTACTGTAAAGGCTACCCGCAGGGCCTATAAAATGCAAATATGCCAGGTTTTTAGTAAATGGTAGCTATTGTTACTCTTATAGCCCTTTTCTCTACATCCATACATATGTACGGGGCTTCCCTGGTGGCGCAGTGGTTGAGAGTCCGCCTGCTGATGCAAGGGACGCGGGTTCGTGCCCCGGTCCGGGAGGATCCCGCATGCCGCGGAGCGGCTGGGCCCGTGAGCCATGGCCGCTAAGCCTGCGCGTCCGGAGCCTGTGCTCCGCAACGGGAGAGGCCACAGCGGTGAGAGGCCCGCGTACCACAAAAAAATAAAACAAAAAAAGGCTCTTCTCATACATATGTACATAGATACATATAAATATAATAAAGGTTTCTCCTTACAGATCTCCTTACCTCCCACTTCCCCCAAATCCTGAGGAAAAAACAGGAAGAAAACAACATTTCTTGTATTACATATGTTAAAAACAACATAGATGTATTATACTAGGTCTAGTTAACATAATTACATACGTTAATAATAATATAAATGCATTATACTATATCTAATTGAAGTAAACATTAAAGTTCATTGAGCTGAAAACTTTTCTGTAACAAAATAGAGAGATAAGATGTAATCACATTTGGCAACATCGACTCAGGCTGATGACATCAACTCCAAGGCCCAGGAGTCAGAAAGCTCAGGGATTGAGTCTCAGTGTCTCTGTTGACCAGGTGTGTGATTTTGGTTGATTATCTGAACCTTACAAGCCTGTTTCTTCATCTGTAAAGTGGAGATAATAATACTGTCAACCTCATAAGGTTGTTTTGAGGATGAAATGCAGTAATGATTTTAAAGCACCTGATTGCTAGGGATGTAACAAGCACTCTATAAATGTTAGAGTGATTTTGAAAATAAATTAGCTATTAATTATAAGCTCAGCTAGTTTTTGGTAGAATCACATCCATAAAATGTGACATGTAAGAAGGAAGGTATCTGAGTATTTAACTTCCATTTTTGAGTTGATACTTATATAGGTGCTCTACACATAGTACATTGTATAACTCAACAATAAAAATATTCTGTTACCATAACATAAGTAATATAGCTTGTCACATTTGTCTGCATATTATCTTCAGCCACTTGAAAGCTCTTAAAAACTTTCAGGTAATACATATTTAAAGGTATCAGTGACAAATTCTAGTTTAATATTTTCTCACATAGATCACTTGAATTTACAAACCCCTCTTGGGTGCCCACAAGCTTGTACTTTTATTTCATATTTACTATATTCCTGCCAACTTGGACATTTTCAGATTGCCTTGATAGTCATAGAATAATAAGTTTATTGATACTTCCTTATCGAGGTATAGAGGCCTTCAAGTCTTGAATTATTTTAGTATTGCCTTCATTTCAAATATACTTTTCAGTTACCACTTGGATAGCATGATGTGAAAGAGGAGAAGACTATGAACTGCCATGAGCTTGGTTCAGATTCCAACTCTTCTGTTTAAAAGCTGACAGTTCTCAGACCAACGATGTAACCGCACTTAGTCTCAGTTTCCTCATCTGTGAAATGGGGCCAGTACTTACTGTGCAGCTTGTTGTGAGGATTAGAGAGAATCAGTATCAGGGTTCAGAACAGTGCTTGGTGCACAGATCTTACCCTCCAGGAGCTGAGAGAAGGTTCTTCATGAAAGATGCAAACAAAGCCTTAGGAACCCAGCAGGGAAAGAGACGACTCCAGGATGGTTTCATGGAAGAGTGTGTTTGGGCTGAGCCTGGAAAGATGGGAAGGATATTGACAGGCTGTGAGAGGAGGGGCAATTTCAAATGGAAGAAAAACCGTGAAGAAAGGCAGAGGCCTCCTGCTGTTTGACTCTGGAACCCAGCCCTCCTCTGCCAGGACCTCACGTCCGTTCCTCATCAACTATTTCCACAGTCTGCTCCGTTATGTTTCTACTGTAAGTCTCCACCATCGCTGAAGGGCCCTTGATGTGCTTCAGGACGGGTGGCATCAAACCAGCGTCGCCATTTCCTTGTGTTTCTTTAGTTTATGTACTGCTTTTCAGTGACAATTGGTGAAATTTAACTGAAAGGTAACAATTCCTCCAGTGGGAGGAACTATAATATATGCTCAACTCAGGCTTTTCCCTTTAACCTAATCGGAAGGTGGTGGCTGGGAAATTAGCCTGACTTGGATTTTACTTCAAATCCTTTGAAATGGTTTTCCCATTTGGGGCTGGTCCATAAATAATTTGCAGAGTAAATAACACACTTGAAGTCCTACTACCAGACTCAGAGAGCCTGTTTCTTATGCCCTAACTGTGCTAAATGAAAGAGTGGATTTAAGTGCCTCTTCTAGAATGTGGTTAAGATTGCTGTGCTATAGCTTGGTGCAATTTTGAGAAGGAAACCAAAATGACATAAAATCAAGGCATAAAATCTAAGTGGAACAGTTTGCAAGGACTGTCAACAGTGAAACGAAGGCTAAGTAACTGTGTGTGTGCATGTGTGTGTGTGTTTAAGGCTAGAAACCTATCTTAAAATGGCTCATTGTTTTTCGAGAAAACCAAAAGGAAGAGATGGTATAAACTTTTGAGCCTAACAAAGAAATAATGTAAAATAATGATGAATTTTCACGACAGAGCAATTACTGCCTTCATTTGATGCAACCCAGTGAGGGTGCAGGGAACCTGTGTGTGCCTGTGTGTCTTTCTGGCTGTCAGGGAGGGTCACGATGGGGATAGTATTTCTCTTCTTCTTAGGGTCATGTGATTTCCCTGTTGTGAGTCACACTGGGAATGGGGTCCCACTGTAGGTTTGATGAGAAAATAGGGATAAGTCACCGATAGCAAGTTACAATCAATTCATGTCCTTTTCCCA
>RJWK010035076.1:0-22362 GCA_004363435.1 Platanista minor | reverse complement strand
ACAGCTTACCCCTCCCCCTCCCCATATCCTCAAGTCCATTCTCTAGTAGGTCTGTGTCTTTATTCCTGTCTTGCCCCTAGGTTCTTCACGACATTTCATTTTTCCTTAGATTCCATATATATGTGTTAGCATACGGTATTTGTCTTTCTCTTTCTGACTTACTTCACTCTGTATGACAGACTTTAGGTCCATCCACCTCACTACAAATAACTCCATTTCGTTTCTTTTTATGGCTGAGTAATATTCCATTGTATATATGTGCCACATCTTCTTTATCCATTCATCTGACGATGGACCCTTAGGTTGTTTCCATCTCGTGGCTATTGTAAATAGAGCTGCAATGAACATTTTGGTACATGACTCTTTTTGAATTATGTTTTTCTCAGGGTATATGCCCAGTAGTGGGATTGCTGGGTCATATGGTAGTTCTATTTGTAGTTTTTTAAGGAACCTCCATACTGTTCTCCATAGTGGCTGTACCAATTCACATTGCCACCAGCAGTGCAAGAGTGTTCCCTTTTCTCCACAGCCTCTCCATCATTTATTGTTTCTAGATTTTTTGATGATGGCCATTCTGACCGGTGTGAGATGATATCTCATTGTAGTTTTGATTTGCACTTCTCTAATGATTAATGATGTTGAGCATTCTTTTGTGTGTTTGTTGGCAGTCTGTATATCTTCTTTGGAGAAATGTCTATTTAGGTCTTCTGCCCATTTTTGGATTGTTTGTTTGTTTGGGTTGTTTGTTTTTTTGTTATTGAGCTGCATGAGCTGCTTGTAAATTTTGGAGATTAATCCTTTGTCCGTTGCTTCATTTGCAAATATTTTCTCCCATTCTGAGGGTTGTCTTTTGGTCTTCTTTATGGTTTCCTTTGCTGTGCAAAAGCTTTGAAGTTTCATTAGGTCTCATTTGTTTATTTTTGTTTTTATTTCCATTTCTCTAGGAGGTGGGTCAAAAAGAATCTTGCTGTGATTTATGTCATAAAGTGTTCTGCCTATGTTTTCCTCTAAGAGTTTGATAGTTTCTGGCCTTACATTTAGATCTTTAATCCATTTTGAGCTTATTTTTGTGTATGGTGTTAGGGAGTGTTCTAGTCTCATACTTTTACATGTACCTGTCCAGTTTTCCCAGCACCACTTATTGAAGAGGCTATCCTTTCTCCACTGTACATTCCTGCCTCCTTTATCAAAGATAAGGTGGCCATATGTGTGTGGGTTTATCTCTGGGCTTTCTATCCTGTCCCATTGATCTATATTTCTGTTTTTGTGCCAGTACCATACTGTCTTGATTACTGTAGCATTGTAGTACAGTCTGAAGTCAGGGAGCCTGATTCCTCCAGCTCCGTTTTTCGTTCTCAAGATTGCTTCGGCTATTTGGAATCTTTTGTGTTTCCATACAAATTGTGAAATTTTTTGTTCTAGTTCTGTGAAAAATGCCAGTGGTAGTTTGATAGGGAGTGCATTGAATCTGTAGATTGCTTTGGGTAGTAGAGTCATTTTCACAATGTTGATTCTTCCAATCCAAGAACATGGTATATCTCTCCATCTATTAGTATTATCTTTAATTTCTTTCATCAGTGTCTTATAATTCTCTGCATACAGGTTTTTTGTCTCCTTAGGTAGGTTTATTCCTAGATATTTTATTCTTTTTGTCGCAGTGGTAAATGGGAGTGTTTTCTTGATTTCACTTTCAGATTTTTATCATTAGTGTATAGGAATGCCAGAGATTTCTGTGCATTAATTTTGTATCCTGCTACTTTACCAAATTCATTGATTAGCTCTAGTAGTTTTCTGGTAGCATCTTTAGGATTCTCTATGTATATTATCATGTCAGCTGCAAACAGTGACAGCTTTGCTTCTTCTTTTCCAATTTGGATTCCTTTTATTTCCTTTTCTTCTCTGATTGCTGTGGCTAAAACTTCCAAAACTATGTTGAATAAGAGTGGTGAGAGTGGGCAACCTTGTCTTGTTCCTGATCTTAGTGGAAATGCTTTCAGTTTTTCACCATTGAGGACGATGTTGGCTGTGGGTTTGTCATATATGGCCTTTATTATGTTGAAGAAAGTTCCCTCTATGCCTACTTTCTGCAGGGTTTTTATCATAAATAGGTGTTGAATTTTGTCAAAAGCTTTCTCTGCATCTAGTGAGATGATCATATGGTTGTTCTCCTTCAATTTGTTAATATGGTGTATCGTGTTGATTGATTTGCGTATATTGAAGAATCCTTGCATTCCTGGAATAAACCTCACTTGATCATGGTGTATGATCCTTTTAATGTGCTGTTGGATTCTGTTTGCTAGTGTTTTGTTGAGGATTTTTGCATCTATGTTCCTCAGTGATATTGGCCTGTAGTTTTCTTTCTTTGTGACATCCTTGTCTGGTTTTGGTATCAGGGTGATAGTGGCATCGTAGAATGAATTTGGGAGTGTTCCTCCCCCTGCTATATTTTGGAAGAGTTTGAGAAGGATAGGTGTTGACTCTTCACTAAATGTTTGATAGAATTCGCCTGTGAAGCCATCTGGTCCTGGGCTTTTGTTTGCTGGAAGATTTTTAATCACAGTCTCAATTTCAGTGCTTGTGATTGGTCTGTTCATATTTTCTATTTCTTCCTGATTCAGTCTTGGCAGGTTGTGCATTCCTTCCATGTTGTCCATTTTATTGGCATAGAGTTGCTTGTAGTAATCTCTCAGGATCTTTTGTATTTCTGCAGGGTCAGTTGTTACTTCTCCTTTTTCATTTCTCATTCTATTGATTTGAGTTTTCTCCCTTTTTTTCTTGATGAGTCTGGCTAACGGTTTATCAATTTTGTTTATCTTCTCAAAGAACCAGCTTTTACTTTTATTAATCTTTGCTATCGTTTCCTTCATTTCTTTTTTATTTATTTCTGATCTGATCTTTATGATTTCTTTCCCTCTGATAACTTTGGGTTTTTTTTGTTCTTCTTTCTCTAATTGCTTTAGGTGCAAGGTTAGGTTGTTTATTCGAGATGTTTCCTGTTTCTTACGGTAGGATTGTATTGCTCTAAACTTCCCTCTTAGAACTGCTTTTGCTGCATCCCATAGGTTTTGGGTCATCGTGTCTGCATTGTCATTTGTTTCTAGGTATTTTTGGATTTCCTCTTTGATTTCTTCAGTGATCACTTCGTTATTAAGTAGTGTATTGTTCAGCCTCCATGTGTTTGTATTTTTTACAGATCTTTTCCTGTAATTGATATCTAGTCTCATAGCGTTGTGGTCAGAAAAGATACTTGATACAATTTCAATTTTCTTAAATTTACCAAAGCTTGATCTGTGACCCAAGATATGATCTGTCCTGGAGAATGTTCCATGAGCACTTGAGAAAAACGTGTATTCTCTTGTTTTTGGATGGAATGTCCTATAAATATCAATTAAGTCCATTTTGTTTAATGTATCATTTAAAGATTGTGTTTCCTTATTTATTTTCATTCTGGATGATCTGTCCATTGGTGAAAGTGGGGTGTTAAATTCCCCTACTATGAATGTGTTACTGTTGATTTCCCCTTTTATGGCTGTTAGAAGTTGCCTTATGTATTGAGGTGCTCCTGTGTTGGGTGCATAAATATTTACAATTGTTATATCTTCTTCTTGGATCGACCCCTTGATCATTATGTAGTGTCCTTCTTTGTCTCTTGTAATAGTCTTTATTTTAAAGTCTATTTTGTCTGTTATGAGAATTGCTACTCCATCTTTCTTTTGCTTTCCATTTGCATGGGACATCTTTTTCCATCTCCTTACTTTCAGTCTATATGTGTCTCTAGGTCTGAAGTGGGTCTCTTGTAGACAGCATATATATGGGTCTTGTTTTTGTATCCATTCAGCCAGTCTGTGTCTTTTGGTGGGAGCATTTAATCTGGTTACATTTAAGGTGATTATCGATATGTATGTTCCTATTCCCATTTTCTTAATTGTTTTGGGTTTCTTGTTGTAGGTCTTTTCCTTCTCTTGTATTTCTTGCCTAGAGAAGTTCCTTTAGCATTTGTTGTAAAGCTAGTTTGGTGGTGCTGAACCCTCTCAGCTTTTGCTTGTCTGTAAAGGTTTTAATTTCTCCATCAAATCTGAAGGAGATCCTTGCTGGGTAGAGTAATCTTGGTTGCAGGTTTTTCTCCTTCATCACTTTAAATATGTCCTGCCAGTCCCTTCAGGCTTGAAGAGTTTCTGCTGAAAGATCAGCTGTTAACCTTATGGGGATTCCCTTGTGTGTTATTTGTTGTTTTTCCCTTGCTGCTTTTAATATGTTTTCTTTGTTATTAATTTTTGATAGTTTGATTAGTATGTGTCTTGGAGTGTTTCTCCTTGGATTTATCCTGTATGGGACTCTCTGTGCTTCCTGGACTTGATTAACCATTTCCTTTCCCATATTAGGGAAGTTTTCAACTATAATCTCTTCAAATATTTTCTCAGTTCCTTTCTTTTTCTCGTCTTCTTCTGGAACCACTATAATTCGAATGTTGGTGCATTCAATATTGTCCCAGAGGTCTCTGAAACTGTCCTCAGTTCTTTTCATTCTTTTTTCTTTATTCTGCTCCGCAGTAGTTATTTCCACTATTTTATCTTCTAGGTCACTTATCCGTTCTTCTGCCTCAGTTATTCTGCTATTGATCCCATCTAGAGTATTTTTAATTTCATTTATTGTGTTGTTCATTGTTGCTTGTCTCATCTTTAGTTCTTCTAGGTCCTTCTTAATTCTGTTTCCAAGGTTTTGGATCATCTTTACTATCATTATTCTGAATTCTTTTTCTGATAGACTGCCTATTTCCTCTTCATTTGTCAGGTCTGGTGTGTTTTTATCTTTCTCCTTCAGCTGCTGTGTGTTTTTCTGTCTTCTCATTTTGCTTATCTTACTGTGTTTGGGGTCTTCTTTTTGCAGGCTTCAGGTTCATAGTTCCCGTTGTTTTTGGTGTCTGTCCCCAGTGGCTAAAGTTGGTTCACTGGGTTGTGTAGGCTTCTGGGTGGAGGGGACTAGTGCCTGTGTTCTGATGGATGAGGCTGGATCTTGTCTTTCTGGTGGGCAGGTCCACGTCTGGTGGTGTGTTTTGGGGTGTCTGTGGACTTATTATGATTTTAGGCAGCCTCTCTGCAAATGGGTGGGGTTGTGTTCCTGTCTTGCTAGTTTGGCATAGGGTGTCCAGCACTGTAGCTTGCTGGTCATTGAGTGAAGCTGGGTGCTGGTGTTGCGATGGAGATCTATTGGAGATTTTCACCGTTTGATATTATGTGCAGTTGGGAGGTCTCTTGTGGACCAGTGTCCTGAAGTTGGCTCTCCCACCTCAGAGGCACAGCACTGACTCCTGGCTGCAGTACCAAGAGCCTTTCATCCACACAGCTCAGAATAAAAGGGAGAAAAAGTAGAAAGAAAGAAGGAAGGAAGGAAGGAAGGAAGAAAGAAAGAAAGAAAGGAAGGAGGGAAGGAAGGGAGGAAGAAAGAAAGAAAGAGAATAAAATAGAATAATGTTAGATAACAAAATAAGGTTATTAAAATAAAAAATAATTATTAAGATAGAAAATTTTTTTTAAGTTAAAAAACAAACAAAAAAACGGACAGATAGAACCCTAGGACAAATGGTGAAACAAAGCTATACAGACAAAATCTCACACAGAAGAATACACATACACACTCATAAAAAGAGGAAAAGGGGAAAAAAATAATAAAACTTGTTCTCAAAGTCCACCTCCTCAATTTGGGATGATTCGTTGTCTATTCAGGCATCGCACAGAGGCGGGGTACATAAAGTTGACTGTGGGGATTTAATGCGCTGCTCCTGAGGCTGCTGGGAGAGGTTTCCCTTTCTCTTCTTTGTCCGCACAGCTCCCCGGGCTCAGCTTTGGGTCTGGCCCCGCCTCTGCGTGTAGGTCGACGGCGGGAGTCTGTTCTTCGCTCAGACAGGACGGAGTTAAAGGAGCCGCTGACTCGGGGGCTCTGGCTCACTCAGGCCGGGGGGAGGGAGGGGCATGGAGTGCGGGGCGAGCCTATGGTGGCAGACGCCGGCGGGACGTTGCACCAGGCTGAGGCGCGCTGTGCGTTCTCCCGGGGAAGCCGTCCCTGGATCACGGGACCCTGGCGTTGGCGGGCTGCACAGGCTCCGGGAGGGTAGGTGTGGAGAGTGACCTGTGCTCGCACACAGGCTTCCTGGTGGCGGCAGCAGCAGCCCTAGTGTCTCAGGCCTGTCTCTGGGGTCCGCGCTGCTAGTCGCGGCTCGCGCCCGTCTCTGGAGCTCCTTTAAGCAGCGCTCTTAATCCCCTCTCCTCGCGCACCAGGAAACAAAGAGGAGGGAAGAAAAAGTCTCTTGCCTCTTCGGCAGGTCCAGACTTTTCCCGGACTCCCTGCCGGCTAGCCGTGGTGCACTAGCCCCCTGCAGGCTGTGTTCACGCCGCCAACCACTGTCCTCTCCCTACGCTCCGACCGAAGCCCGAGCCTCAGCTCCCAGCCCCGCCCGCACCGTTGGGGTCAGACAAGCTTCTTGGGCTGGTGAGTGCTGGTCGGCGCCGATCCTCCGTGCGGGAATCTCTCCGCTTTGCCCTCCGTGCCCCTGTGGCTGTGGTCTCCTCCGTGACTCCGAAGCTTCCCCCCTCCGCCACCCGCAGTCTCCGCCCGGGAAGGGGCTTCTCAGTGTGTGGAAACCTTTCCTGCTTCACAGCTCCCTCCCACTGGTGCCGGTCCCTTCCCTATCCTTCTGTCTCTGTTTTTAATTTTTTCATTTGCCCTACCCAGGTACGTGGGGAGTTTTTTGCCTTTTGGGAGGTCTGAGGTCTTCTGCCAGCGTTCAGTAGGTGTTCTTTAGGAGTTGTTCCACGTGTAGATGTATTTCTGGTGTATCTGTGGGGAGGAAGGTAATCTCTGCGTCTTATTCTTCCGCCATCTTCGCTCCCCCCTCGAGCTGGGCTGTCTTGTCATCCTTATTCAGCATCATATAATATTGTGGCTCCTCCCTCTGCTCCCCACTTTTTATTAGGCAGTTGGAAGAATGAAACTTTTTAAAAGAGAAACATGCCATTCTCTACAAGAGTCCATTGAGACTAATTGATTGAGCCTGTAAGAGCCAGTAGACTCTGCTCTCTGAGGAACTTCTCTGGAACTCTGATTCCAGCCAGTGAGCACTCTCAAACCAGGAAATGAGCCAAAACTCTACTGGGGATTTTCTCTCCTTTGCAGCAAATGCTTCTGCATAAAGAAAAGTCCACAAACTTTTCCTTGGGTATATTTAGCAACAGAGAACTGGCCCTGAAAATGTTTCTCTTGCAATCTAGCATTCTAAGACAATGGAATATTAGCATTTAATAATTACCGCTGGTAACAGGAAAATGCAAACCTACCTCTTATCACGCAATCGAAGATGATCACTAAAATTGTGTCTATCTGGGGCAAACTGTTTTAGCAGACATCCACCCAGGAAACACAAATCCTTGTGTGATATTGGACACGTTTAACCTGGTTTGCACATGTATAGAGTATTGCTAGTAATAGCTAGCTCATAAGCTTGTCATGAGGATTAAACAAAATAAGCTGTAGGAAAGCACTTTGCGCAGAATAGATGCCCGATAAATGTTCATTCCTCACCTTCCTTCCTCCCTCTTTCCCTCCCTCCCTCCTTTCCTTCTTCTCTCCTTTCCCTTTTCACAATCCCCTCCCATCTCCTCCCTTCCCTTCTGTGGTAGAGCTGAGATTTACAGGAAAGGACCATGTAAATTTAGATACAGAGGAGACTGACTCTGGGTACCACAAGGGAAGGAGAGAAAAGTCAGAGAACAGGGCAAAGGGCAGGCAGCAGGTGAGAGGGATGGGCTTGCAGAGCCAATAAAGGAAAAGGTTTTGCAGTTAGAAAGTGTCATTTGGCACTGGTGATATCTGAGGCTTGAAGAGGTTAAAGAGGTATAGATCACAAGCTTCCTACAATCAGTCCCTATGGCTGAACGCAAGGACTCTCCTGGCTGAGTCGGCCTCACATATTTCAGTGCCTAATGAGAAACAGCAGGGCAGGGTGTCCCCAAAGCCCACTCCAGCCCGTGTCCCCCAACTTCTTCCATATCCTTTATTTGTAAGCACTTATTTGGGAAGTTCTTTATCCTCCACCCGAAATCTGCCTGCCAATCTTCTGCTTCTCTTTTGATACTCTGTTTAAGTGGCCCTCAGTCAGTATAATTAATTTTTGCAGGTGTTCCCCAGAGCATCTTGACTGCACTTCAGATGTGCATTTATTAGTTCAGTTCAGGATGAAAAGCACTGTGGGGTCTCCCATGTTCCATACATTAGGCCAGGGGGTGAGTGTGAGAATATATATGACTGAGACAGGGTCTCACTCCCAAGGCCATCCCAGTAGGGACAGTGATTCCCAAAACCCAGTTCTCACTGGACAATTCATTTCAGAATGCATGGGGACCATGTGTTCAAAATGTATATTTCTAGGCCCTACTCCCATGTACTCAGGTAAAGATAAGCCTTGAGGCTCTATAATTTAAGAAGCTCTCCCAGGTAATTCTGATGTGCAATCAGGTTTGGGAACTTCTGGAAAGGTGAAGGAAAAGAAGGCAATTTAGAATATTCTCTCTGATGGGGTTTGGATTGTTGGTGTTCTGTGTCACCAACTATAGCTGGGTCCAGAAACTTCAGAGAACAATTAGGTGAGTTTACATCTGAATGTATTATCTTAAAGGTTTAAGGTTTTAACATTTGGTTTGGTTAAGGTTTAGCCTGCAGAGAAGGTAGGTGAGCAAGCCCCTGTCATTGGACATATGTGCAAATAGATAACCCAGGTGAAAAGAACGTGAAGACCTTAGGCTTCTCTGGTCTTCTGCTCTGGTGCCTGGACTCTAGCTGGCTTAGCAATGTGACAGGGAGGTTGGTACCAAGGACTGAGCTGTGGACAACAGCCTTCCTCCATATTGTCTGTGGAGTCCTTTCTGACTACTCGTACCTCCTTTCTCTTGCTCTCACTCCCCCCAACTTGGAGTGCTGGTTTCATAGCCCAGGCCACAGCCTCTAATGTTTCATCCCTTCTTTACCTGGTTTATTGCTGTCATTCCCTCACTCCACTCTTGGCTCTGTGTGCACCTCCATTTTCGTGAGAAACCCTGCCTTCCAGCCAGGCAGTTAGAGTCCTGCTGGGCAGACTAAGCCCACTCCCCACACTATTAGAGGAGGTGGCTTCCTACCCATTTGACCACCTTCACCATGTTCCACAGAAGGCAGTTCTGTCCCTGAGTCACATGAGGCCTCCCTGTGGAGCCAATAAGATGTGTCTGAGGCCCCTTTCATGTCTCTGCAGAGAGAAGTACTCCTTGATGGGTTCCCAGAGGAGCACAGGTCTCTGGCAAACCAGCCAGCAGGAACAATAAGACTTCACGTAGAATGGTCCATGGCGGCATTAAAAGTGATTATTCGTTCCTTTGGGGAGGTAGATACCACTTCAGAGAACTGGAATTGAAACCTCTGCCCCAAGACCGTGAAGCCAAAATCTTTCTTCCTGAGGTGAGTCTAAAGTCAAACATGCACAACATCCTGAAGGGGATGGGAGGATGTATAAAACAAAACAATGCAAAAACAAAACCCATTTTCCTGAGAGATTTAACAGAAATTGTTTAAATCATGGTTAAAAAAAGGAGGCAGGGGGAAATACTGGGATCCCAGAGCATGAAAAAGAGAGTCTTTCATATCCAAGCATCTATAAGAGCTAGAGACCACGAAATACACTGGGTAAAATGGCTTGATAAACCAGGGCTAGGTGGTCTTGGGCTGTGCACTTCGGACAATGCTGGTGCCCCTATGAAGGGTGGGTGGATTAAGCCAAACCTCTCGTTCTAGGGAGCTTTGCTGTCTCTCCCTTTCCATCTTATCACCTGCTGCTTCCAGGTCATTCTGAGAGAGAAAGGATCTGAGAAAGGAAAACAGGTGGAAATGTCAGCAACCATATTAGCTTCCTAGGGCTTGTAACAAATTACCACAAACTATGTGGCTTAAAACAAGAGATATTTATTTTATAGTTTTGGGTGCTAGAAGTTCAAATCAAGGTACGGGCAGGCTCATGCTCCTTCTGAAGGCTCTACAGGAGAATTCATGCTTTTCTCTTCCTGCTGCTGGTGACTCCAGACCCTCCTTGGCTTGTAGCAGCCTGACTGACATTTGCTTCCATCATCACATGGCCTTCTCCGTGTGGTCTCCCCTTCTCTTCTGAGGACACTTGTCATTGAATTTAGGGCCCACCCTAATTCAGGATGATCTTTTCTTGAGATTCTCAACTTGATTACATCTGCAAAGACCCTTTTTTCCAAACAAGGTGATGGTCACAGGTTCTGGAGGACATTCAACACACTATGGCAAACTTAGAGGAAATATCCTCTAAAATAGCCCTGAAAATAGAAACTGAGACCAGCCTCTTAAGACGGCTCAGGTCACAAGCTGACTCTGAGTTATACTGCTCATCTCGGTTGTCTTCAGCCATGCATCTGGGGATCACTGGTCCCCTTCTTCACAGCCATCCAGGCACACTGGCTCTGCATCAGGTCCTTGAATTCACCAAACCCCTTCCCATCTTGGAGTCCTCAAACTTTCTGCAAGGAAAGGTCTACTACACCTTTTTTTGCATGTCTCAGTCCTTCTCACTCTATAATTCTCATCTCTAATGATTACCTCTTCCCAGACAGACCTTCTCTGAGCACCCTGATATTTATTTTTTTCAAATCACAACTGCTGTTTGTTTCCTTTAAAGCACTGACCACAATTTTCAATTACTCACTTGATTATTTTCTCTTTTCCCCACTAAACTGAAGTGACAAGTAGGCAAGAGGCAGGTCTATGCTGTTTACCCCACATACCCAGCACCAGGTGCAGTATCAGAAAAGCTAATAGTTGATAAATAAGGATGGAACTCATTGAACGAATACGCATATGTTTGTGACATATGCATTTCTTTTCTTATTTTTTGCACTTTCTTATGTGATGATATGAAATTTATTCTTGTTGTTATCTAAACCCTGTTGGAATAATAACTGATGGAGGGACTTTTGCTTCTGCTCTTCTAAAGAGTTTATTGTATCTCTCTGAATTCTATGGGAAAACATAGGATAGAGCAAAACATAGAGCATAGAGCAAAACAACTAAGCAGTTGTTTCTGTTGCACCAAGCACATTGGGTTAGTGTTTTGTGGTCATGACAATAGTCATTCAGATCAAGGGGGAGAGGAGGCCATAGCTACAAGGGCAATTGCCAAGCTTGAGGTAGTATAGTAGTAAAGATGGATGAGCAGCCTGTCAGCTCCCATGCTTGTGAAGACTGGCTTTTGAATTTTCCCTGCTAAAATGACAGCACCCTATGTAGCCTTAAGCTGTAATACATTTCACACACTTTGGTGAAGATTCCTTTATTAAAGCTTTCTTCTTCCTTGTCTTTATGGAAATGATACATTCTTATTGTAAAAATTCAATCATTATAAAAATGTGTAAGACTGAGAGATAAAAAAAAGTTACCCAGGGGCTTCCCTGGTGGCGCAGTGGCTGAGAGTCCGCCTGCCGATGCAGGGGATGCGGGTTCGGGTTCGTGCCCTGGTCCGGGAAGATCCCACATGCCGCGGAGCGGCTGGGCCCGAGAGCCATGGCCGCTGAGCCTGCGCGTCCGGAGTCTGTGCTCCGCAACGGGAGAGGCCACAACAGTGAGAGGCCCGCGTACCGCAAAAAAAAAAAAAAAAAGTTATCCAAAATCCACCACTGAGAAATATAATGAACATCAGATACACATGATTCCAGGCAGTTTTTTGTGCATATATACATATGGAAGGATGTATGGTTAGATAAACAGTCTGAGAAGTAATTTTCATAACAATGGGATGATACTTTACATAATATAATATTTTTGGTAAGAAGGTATGAAATTTATTTTTATATGAATTAAACAGAAGGAAAATAAGTTGATTTGAAACTGAAATATTTGCTGAACTTGTTATTTTTTTAAACAGAAGAACTATTAGATTCTAGAGGATCCTTCTAAAATTAAGGGAAAAATGACTTTAAATACTTCAAGAATTGCTACAGTTGTTTACTGTTCAATCTACATTTAAAGGAATCCATGCTTCCTACCAGACTGTCTTCATTCTGAGTTTCTTTATTTGGGCATATAGGGGCTATATTCCTTAAAGTTTAAGATTGATGACCTTCTTTTTTTCATACACAATTAACATTTATCACCTCCTTAAGTTGTTCTAAATCGTATGTCTCAAGAATCCACCTCTTTTCCAGACACCTCCCTCTTGGAATTCTCTCTCCTCATCCTCCAATCTGTACAAATCAGTCTACGTATTCATAAAACTGTTAATTTGGGAGCTTTCTTCTATTATGCTCCTACTTTGGATTCACTATTTTTTAAGATATCATGTCTTTCTCTTTCTTAATTACGTTCTCATTTTGCTAGAGAATATTTTAATCAACTCCCCAATAATGTATGTTGAGAAGAAAAACACTTCTGAGTCACTTCATATCTCAAAGAGCCTTTATTTGTTTGAATGATAGTTTGGCTGGGTTTAGAATCGATTGTTATGGGTTCTCGGGTCATTTTCATCTAAAACACAATCTGAAGAATCATTTCCACTGAGATTATTCCTTTGTCTTATTGTTATCTGGAGATTAACTCACTGGTTTTTCTTCTTTATTTCAACTGAGGTCTAATTTACATACAGTTTGGTGAGTTTTAACAATTGTATGCACTCATGCAACACTACCTCAAACAAGATATAGAATATGTATGTCCATCACCCCCCAAATGTCTGTGGTCAACTCCTGCCCCACACTCAACAGAAGTAGCCACTTTTTAATTTCTAGTACCATAAATGAGTTTTGTCTTTTCTAGCACCTCATTTATATGAAACCTAACAGTATATCCTTTTATGTATAGCTTCTTTTGCTCAGTGTGTTTTTGAGATTCATTCATGTTATTGCATATTGCAGTAGTATATTCCTGTTTCTTGTTGAGTAATATTTCATTGTATGAATATATTGCAGTTTGTTTATTTGATCTCCTGAAGATAGACATTTGGGCTGTTTCTAGTTCTAGAGTATGGTGAATAAAACTGCTATGTGTGGAATATTATTCATCCATAAAGAAGAAAATCTAGCCATTTGCAGCAACATGCGTGGACTTTGAAGGCATTATGCTAAGTGAAATAAGTCAGACAGAGAAAGACAGGTACTGTATCATCTCACATATATGTGGAATCTAAAAAACAAAACAAAACAAATTCATACATATGAAGAACAGACTTGTGGTAGCCAGAATTAGGGGTGAGGTGGTTGGGGAGTGGGAGTGGGTGAGATGGGTGAAGGTGGTCAAGAGGTACAAACTTCCAGTTATGAAATAAATGTCACGGGGATATAATGTAGAGCGTTGTAACTGTAGCTAATAATATTGTATAGTATATTTGAAAGTTGCTAAGAGAATAAGTCTTTAAAGTTCTCATCACAAGACAAAGAATTATAACTATGTGTGGTGATGAATACTAACTAGACTTACTGCGGTGATTGTTTTGCTCTATATACAAATATCAAATCATTATATTGTACACCTGAAACTAATAATGTTAAATGTCAGTTCTATTTCAATTACAAAAAAGAAAAAATGAAGAAGGAAAATTTCAGAATTTTCTCAAATATATCAGCCATGCATATGTTCATATTAAGATCAGTTAACTTTTAATATAAAACACCAAAAAAATCCCTGCTGTGAACATTCTTGTAAAAAAGACTTTCTGTGCACAAATGTTTTTATCTCTTTTAAGCAAATTCCTATGGGTGAATATCCCAGGCATAAAGATGACATGGCGAAAGGAGCCAGTGTGTGTGCATGCACGCGCCCGCACGCAGGCATTATGGAGCGAGGTTAGAGGGAGCATGCTCCCCTGCCCACATACAGGGAAGAGGTCTCCTCAACCCACATGCTTGTCACAGATTCCCATCCTAGAGTCTAGATTCACATATGAAGGTTATCAGAACACTGCAAAGTGGCTTTCGTCTTACACCAAACACGGACCTCAAGTGGCAGTGATCTGTGGTTCTGGGTTAGGAGGTCTGACTGTCAGATTAACTCAGGCCCAGATCTTTGACTACAACCAAATACCAAACTTTCTCAAAAGTACAGTGCCAGGTCATGCTGGTCGATTGGTGTTTGGGATTTTGAATGGCAGAGACTGTGTGATGATGCAGGGTAGGTTCCACATGTATGAAGTCTACCTGCTCTGGAAGGTGACATTCCCAGTGAGGGTTTTCCGGATTCTGGGTGTGGACACCCTAGTGGTCATCAATGCCGCTGGATGGCTCAACTCCAAGTCTGAGGTTGGAGATATCAGGCTGATCCTTGATCACATCAACCTATCTTGTTTCTGCAGTGAGAACCCTCTCAGAGGGCCCAGTGATGAGAGGTTTGGAGTTAGTTTCCCTGCCATGTTTGACACTTATGACCAGGATATGAAGCAGAAGGCTCATAGTACCTGGAAACAAATGGGGGAACAGAGAGTTACAGGAAGGCACCTACGTGATGGTAGCGGGCCCCAGTTTTGAGACTGTGGCAGAGTGTCATCTGTTGCAGAAGCTGGGGGTGGATGCTGTTGGCATGAGCACAGTACCAGATGTTATAGTTGCAAGGCACTGTGGACTTCGAGTTTTTGGCCTCTCCCTCATCAATAACAAGGTCATCTTGGATTATGAAAGCCAGGAGGAGATCAGTCATGAGAAAGTACCAGAAGCTGGGAAGCAAGCTCCTCAGAAATTGGAACAGTTTGTCTTCATTCTTCTGGCTAGCATTCCACTGCCTTATGACGCCAGTTAACCAGCCCTGGAGTGGTCTGGCCTCTCCCTTATGGGATCTGAGGAACTGCTACCTACTTTGGCCTCTTGCTGGAATCACAAGCCTCTGCCCTTAGGTAGTGGCAGAAAGGAGTGTTGCCTTCCCTACTTGTCCCACCAGACCCTTCTGGTGCTGAGTCCTCTTCTGCTCAGTTGTCATCTCAAAATGATTTCCACCCCTATTCCTCTTCAAGAACCAGAGCCCAAGCCCTACCATACGTCCGAGGATATGCCCAGGATTTGACTTGGGGCCGTCGAACTCAGCACAGTAGCTACTGCTAGCTTCCTGAGATGATCCTCTCACATTCCTGGGGGCTCAGTTCTGCCTCCTCAAAGCACTGGAGACCACACAAGGAACAGCCTATTCTTTTGGACTTTTATAATATCATATTTTGAGAACAAAGAGAAAGATGAAATAAAAAGACATAAAGTTAACTTTATTAGAAATTTCCAATCACTTCTGAAAAATTATTTCTATTTTACACTTCCACCAGCAATGTGTGAGATTTCTAGTACTTCCATATTTTTGCTAACATTGGACTGTCAGTGTTTTTACTGTAGTCAATGTACTGGGTATGTAGTCATACGTATTGTGGTTTTAATTGGCATTTCCAAGATGATGGAAAATTTCAGCATCTTTTCATACACTTAGCATTGGCCATTTATATATCTTCTTTTGTGGAATATCTGTTTAAAATTTTTCCCATTTAAAGGATGTTTTTAATTTTTTTTTTTTTTTTTTTTTTTTTTTTTTTTTTTTTTTTTTTTTTTTTTTTTTTTTTTTTTTTTTAGATATAGAAGATTTTTAAACTAAGTATATTCTGGTTACAATTCCTTTGTCCGATATACACATTTGAAATATTTTCTACCTGTGTTTCATTGCCTATTCAGTTCTTAATAGTGTTTTTAGCAAATTGATTGCAGTATAATTGTGACACAATAAACTACACATGTTTAAAGTGTACACTTTGATAAGTTTTGACATATATATTCACCCATAAAACCATCACTACGGTACAGATAATATACTTATTACTCCAAAAGTTTCTTTGTCTTCCCTTGGAATCCATCCATCCTGGCCATACCGAGGCAACCCCATTCTTCAGGAAAACAATGACCTAGTTTCTGTCATTGTAGATTAGTTTGATTTTCCTAGAATATTATATAAGTAGAATCATAAAGTCTGAAAATTTTTTGTCTGTTTTATTTCACTCAGGTTAATTATTTTAGGATTCATCTACATAGTTGTATGTATCAGTAGTTCACTTTATTTTATTTCTAAGTAGTATTCCATTATATGGATATACCACATTTTGTGTACTGTTCACTTGTAATGAACACTTGGGTTGTTTTCAGTTTGAGCTATTACAATGAAACTGCTGTGTACATTCAGAATAGTCTTTGTATGGATATATACTTTCATTTCTCTTACTAAAGCACCTAGGAGTGGAACATGAGTTCCAGTTCCTTCAAGTTCTTACCAATGCTTGATAAAGTCAGTTTTTAAAATTTTAGGCATTGTAGTAAATATGTAGTGGTACCATCATTATGATTTCAATTTACATTTCCCTAATTAACAATGAATGTTAAGCATCTTTTCTTTGCTTTTTGCTTGCTTCCCTGCCTCCCTCTTCCTCTTTTTCTCTCCATTTTTCTTTCTTACTCCCTTCCTTCCTTCTTTCCTTTCTTTCTCCCTCTTTCCTTCTTTCTTTCTTTCTTTCCTTCTTTCTTTCTCTCCTTCCTTCCTTTCTTTCTTTCTTTCTTTCTCTCTCCTTCCTTCCTTCCTTCCTTCCTTCCTTCCTTCCTTCCTTCCTTCCTTCCCTCTCCCTCTCCTGAATTCTCTTTCTCTCTCTCTTTTCCCATATGGTTCTTCAATTATTCCAGTTCTATTTGTTGAAGAAGCAAATTACTTTTACAATTTTGTCAAAATTTTCTGAAACTTTTCTCCTCTCTTGATTTATCTATCATGACTCTGTACCAGACTGTATTCATTGCTCTAGCGTAATAAAAAGTCTTAACATCCAATAATGTGTGTTCTCCAGTTCTTTAAAAAAAATGAACTATGTGATTTGCATTTCCAAATGAATTTTATATTCAGTTTTGTAAATTTCTACAAAATTCCTATTGGAATTTTGAGTGGGATTGCAGTAAATATATAGATCAACTTGAAAAGATGACATCTTAAAAATATTGGGTGTTCTGATCCATGAACGTGGTATATGTCTCCATGTGTTTAGATCTTTAATTTCTCAGCAATATTTTGTTGTTTGTTTGTAAGCATATCTTTCACAATTTTTGTCATGTATATCCATAAGAATTTCATGTGTTGATGTTACTGTTAAATGACATTACTTTAATTCAACTTTCTGATGGTTCATTGCCAGTGTATAAAAATACGACTGGTTTTTGATATGGATCTTATATTCTGTAACCTTGCTAAAATTGTTTATTAATTCTAGTGGTTTTTATTGTAGATTCCATAGGATTTTCTTTGTAGATCATCACGTCTTTTACAAATAAAGCAGTTTTATTTCTTCCTTTTCAGTCTGGATACCTTTTACTTCATTTTCTTGCCCTTTTGAATGGCTAGAAACTCCAGTGCAATGTTAAATAGAAGTACTGACTGTTGAATCCTTTCTCTGCTCATAATCTCCAGTAGAAAATATTTAGTTTTTCACCATTAAGTGTGATATTTGTTAAGGTTTTCATAGATGTTCTTAATAAGGTTGAAGAAATTCTCTTCTACTTCTACTTTGCTAGGAGTTTTAATCAGGAATGAATGTTGAATTTGTCTAATGTGTTTTCTGTATCTATTGAGATCATCATATGTTTTTCCCCCTTTTTATTCTTTCAGCATAGTGCACTACATTAATTTTCAAATGTTAAACCAACCTTGGATTCCTCAGACAAACTGACTAGCTTGTGATGTGTTAGCATATTCATGTATTCTTGGATTCAATTTGCTAACTTTTAAATGACATTTTTTCATGATAGATGTTGGCCTGTAATTATTTTTATGTATTTCGTTTTAGTATTAAAGTAAGCTGGTCTTACAGAATGAGATGTCCTTTTCAATTTTTTGGAAGAGTTTGTATAGAGTTGTTACTTTTTATTAAATGTTTGTAGGAGTTTGTCAGTAAAGACTTTGGTGCCTAGAGATTTTATTGTGGAAAATTTTACTGTAATTGAGAAAGTTTTATTCTATTATTAGTTTGTTGAAGTCTATCATGAAGGATGTTAAATTTTGAAAAAAGGGAGCAGAGTAAAGTTAGATATTTATTGTCTCAGCTCCCTCAGTGTACTACTGTTAAGCTGGCCATGTCCTTCAACTGAGTTCACAACTCTTCTCAAGTTGGTACTCTCTGTATGAGTATCCCTTTCCATGCAAGTAACTACTTCCTCCCCTTATTTCCTCAGGCTTAGGAGTAGTAAGAACATCTCACTATTACTAACCCCAGGGCACTACATCATCCTTCATCATTTCTCTACATATTTCCAATGCTTTTGTAATTCGTGCCTTTTAAAAACTCTGCTGGAATTATCCTATTTTAGACATGCCACCTGTTTTTTGCAGTGAACTTAACTGATACATGTCAGATGGTCTCTAGTATTTCTACTGTTATCTAATGTTTTATAATTTTATGAAAGGGTCTTTTACCAGGTGTGGCTCTTTATCATTGCAGAAACCATTTCAACAACAGTTGAAATACTCCTGACAAGATATACAGAATACCTTTTCTGCAAGCCAAAGCCTACACAACCTGCAAATACATCAATAGCCATACATTTTCTCACTTCGCTTGACTTTTTAAAAGAACCTAGAATTGGCTTTTTCTGTGTTGCTCCACCTGAAGTTTATTTTCCGACAACGAGAACATTCACGTAATAGGCAAAGGTAAAATTGATTGTCTTTGTGCCCACAATTTTCAAAGCTAATGCCCTCTAAGTAGTAGTGTGATAGAAAAAAGTGGTGTGAACCATCTGTTCTTTCTTTGATATCTGTATACAAAAGGAAGCTTTGGTTGCTTTGACATTGTAAGTGCTATTTGCAGTGTATTTCAGTTCATGATTCTGCCTTCTGAACATGCATTCTTCTCAAAATCTTTGTTAAGAAAGATTGGTCATTTACACAAATACGCTAAAATCAAGTGGAACTTCTTGGAACCTTTAATTTTAGCGTTCTCATTGTGTTGGAATTATATTTTATTGATAATTATTTGAAATGCTAGTCATATGTTAGAGCACAGAAATATTTTTTTGGTAGATATACAGTTGAATAGTAACAAAATTTGGCCAAAAAATAAGAAACACATAGGAAAGAATAATAACAAAGCAGTGTTCTCTATCTTTGAGGCATCTGGCAATCTGCCTCTGTGTCAAGGTACTGCTTGTTCTCACTGAGATCAAATTCCTAAGAGAGCAGGTGCTTTCATGTAATGGTTTATATAGCGTGGAAACTTCTGTTTGTTTCAAAAAAAATTAATAAAATAATAATTGGAGTTAAAATTTTTAGAAGATGTGTTCCAGGCTGTGAAAGATCAAAGATTGAATATTAGGCAAGATTGTAAAGGAAATGTATAATTGTAAGGTTTCATTTAGTATATACTTATACCAGAGATCTGATCTTATAAGCAGATAATGAATCCTGTTAATTATGTTGTAGCCCAAAAAGAAAACTCTAATAATTTCTTCAGAGTAAAAAGTATAAAGGTGTCATTTGACCACAATGCAATGAAATCATCATTAGCAAGGTAGTCTAAGATTGTAAAATGACTCCTGCCAGTGTCTCAGTTTCCAGGGGGCATCCCAGTTGGTTCCTGCTTCTCTAGCAGATGCTTAAAGATTAGTTAGTGGGTCTCCTTCACCTATGGTCCATGCACCTTTCACTCTGGTGGTTTTGCACTGGTTTAGGGGTTGAGTGAGTCTGTGTATGAGCTATTTAAGAGTGTTTTCCATTCCTTCCTGTTCTATATTTTGTTCCTGGACATAGTCCTTGTTTGTTTTCAAAGCCAGATGTTTTGGGGGCTTGTCTCCTCTGTGAAGAATCTAGGAGTGGCAATGCCTGATGTGGAGCTGGAGTTCCTGGCTCCTCAGGAAAAAGATTCCTACCTTTGTGAATCCTCTTGATTGTTTATCACTGTGGCTGCGGTGTGGGTTTTTTCTTTGGTGAGGCAGAATCTCTGCTTCTCCTGTCCGTCTTGATGCTGTCCTTTTCCCTTTGCTGTGGAGGCTCTGTTCATCGAGTTTTCAGGTTCTTTTTCGAGGGAATTTTTCCACATGTAGTTATAGATTTGTTGTGTCTGTGGGAGGGGGTAAGTCCAGGATCTTCCTACACCACCATCTTGAACTCTCTTAGATATACATTTTGTGCATATATTAGCCCTTTATGATACTGGTTTTAATCTATTTGTTAAATTTTTTGAATAGGTACAACTTTCACATACTTTAAAATTTTTAAATGCATATATAAATAAACAAAAATAATAAACTATTTCATCTACACATTTTCTCCACCTTTACATGTATTCCAAATGGTTCTAATTATTGATATTTTTTTCAGAATTTCATTATGCTTATACAGGTTATAACAAAGGGAGATTCTTTTTCTTTCCTTCCATTTTTTTAAAACATATTATGTACATCGTATTTTACCTGCCTTTCTTCATGAAATATATCTTGGAGCTCTTTCTATATAGTGCATAAAGAGTGTCCTTAATTAATTAATTTATTTATTTATGGCTGCGTTGGGTCTTCGCTGCTGAGCACGGGCTTTCTCTAGTTGCCGCGAAGGGGGGCTACTCTTCGTTGTGGTGCATGGGCTTCTCATTGCAGTGGCTTCTCCTGTGGCAGAGCACGGGCTGTAGGAGCATGGGCTTCAGTAGTTGTGGGTCGTGGGCTCAGTAGTTGTGGCTTGCAGGCTCTAGAGGGCAGGCTCCGTAGTTGTGGCTCACGGGCTTAGTTGCTCCACGGCAGGTGGGATCTTCCTGGAGCAGGGATCGAACCCGTGTCCCCTGCATTGACAGGTGGATTCTTAACCACTGCACCACCAGGGAAGTCCCAAGAGTGTCCTTATTCTTTTATAAAGCTGAATAGTATGCTAATGTTTGAAGACACAGTAATTTAAAGAGTAGTATCCAATATAGGAACATTTGGGTTGTTTCCATTCATCTGTTAGTTCAAATAATACTGCAAAGCATAAACTTACACACATAAACACACACACATCATTTTACACATGTGCAAGTATATCTGAGACTCACTTCCAGTGGTGAAATTGTGGTGTCAAAGGATATTTGCATTTTAAGTTTAATGGATATTGTAAAATTGCACTCCATAGGAATTTTTTAATGTATAATTTATTGGACTATAATTGCTTAACAATGGTGTGTTAGTTTCTGCTTTATAACAAAGTGAATCAGTTATACATATACATATGTTCCCATATCTCCTCCCTCTTGCATCTCCCTCCCTCCCACCCTTCCTATCCCACCCATCCAGGTGGTCACAAAGCACCGAGCTGATCTCCCTGTGCTATGCGGCTGCTTCCCACTAGCTATCTATTTTACGTTTGGTAGTGTATATATGTCCATGCCACTCTCTCACTTTGTCACAGCTTACCCTTCTCCCTCCCCATATCCTCAAATCCATTCTCTAGTAGGTCTGTGTCTTTATTCCTGTCTTGCCCCTAGGTTCTTCACTACATTTCTTTTTTTCTTAGATTCCATATATATGTGTCAGCATACAGTGTTTGTCATTCTCTTTCTGACTTACTTCTGTAAGTCTGTTATACTCTGTATAACAGACTCTAGGTCCATCCACCTCACTACAAATAGCTCCATTTCGTTTCTTTTTATGGCTGAGTAATTTTCCATTGTATATATGTGCCACATCTTCTTTATCCATTCATCCGATGATGGACACTTAGGTGGTTTCCATCTCCTGGCTATTGTAAATAGAGCCACAATGAACATTTTGGTACATGACTCTTTTTGAATTATGGTTTTCTCAGGGTATGTGCCCAGTAGTGGGATTGCTGGGTCATATGGTAGTTCTATTTGTAGTTTTTTAAGGAACCTCCATACTGTTCTCCATAGTGGCTGTAAGGATTCACATTGCCACCAGCAGTGCGAGAGTGTTCCCTTTTCTCCACACCCTCTCCAGCATTTATTGTTTCTAGATTTTTTGATGGTGGCCATTCTGAATGGTGTGAGATGATATCTCATTGTAGTTTTGATTTGCATTTCTCTAATGATTAATGATGTTGAGCATTCATTCATGTGTTTGCTGGCAGTCTGTATATCTTCTTTGGAGAACTGTCTATTTATATCTTCTGCCCATTTTTGGATTGGGTTGTTTGTTTTTTTCTTATTGAGCTGCATGAGCTGCTTGTAAATTTTGGAGATTAATCCTTTGTCAGTTGCTTCATTTGCAAATATTTTCTCCCATTCTGAGGGTTGTCTTTTGGTCTTGTTTATGGTTTCCTTTGCTGTGCAAAAGCTTTGAAGTTTCATTAGGTCCCATTTGT
>RJWK010035075.1:0-22348 GCA_004363435.1 Platanista minor | reverse complement strand
CGCAGGCTCAGCGGCCATGGCTCACGGGCCCAGTCGCTCCGCGACATGTGGGATCTTCCCGGACCGGGGCACGAACCCATGTCCCCTGCATCGGCAGGCGGACTCTCAACAACTGTGCCACCAGGGAAGCCCTGCTTATGTTATATTTTTTAAAAATTTTATTTATCTAATAAAGAACAGATATGAATGTTATTGATCTGACAACTATAAGGCTTATATCATGTGAATTATTTCAGTTTCTTAGGGTTTTGAAATTTGTCCTGTTTTCTTTCTGTGATAAAATTGTGCCCTAATTAGTGAGTGTAGAGAATATTATTTTAATTAATTTTGAAAAGATGTTTTATCTATTCATTAGAGTTCAGAGTAATACCTGTTCATCAGAAGAATATAAATTAGAGCATTTCATGTTCTTTGTTCATAACAGATCACATGAAAGAATAAATGAATGTAGAAGTTGGACCTTCTCACTTTTGTCAGTTTTAGCAACAATGAGGAAGCCATCTTATAATACTCATTTTTCTGTTTCATGATAATTTTTAAATAAAGTAAATTCACCTTCATAGACAGTCATACATAATCTATAACTGGAAATATAAATGTTTGTGTGTGTTTTCCTTTAAAGTTTAAGATTAAATATTAACTAAAAGTATATGTTATAAGTAATATATTTAATCTAGAAAAAGTTGAAATTTAAGGGATTAAATTAATACAAAGATCTAAATGAATACAAAGATCTTTACAAAACAACCCAAGTTGGTTTTAATTGAAAATGTCTTTAAGATTTAATTTTTAACTTATTCACTAAATCTAATTCCATAAGAAAAATAGAAAAGGAAAATATACACAAATTTAAATAGAAATCAATAATTAAATATTAGTATTGTATACCAACATTTTATTTTACTCATTTCCACTAAGTTTTTGTATGTTGAGTGTTTCAATTTTTCAAATTTAATAAAATGTATAAGCTAAGAATAATGTCTTCTATTTCTCAGTTATGATTATAGTAATAGCATTTATGGTTTTCATTTCCTTTCAGTTAAAATATTGATGATTAAATGACTTTGGATAGTTTTCAAACATAGAGTTTTTTGACACTGATATCTGAAACATGCAGAAGATTTAAATATATAGTTAATTTATTCCATCTATTTGCTAAAATGTTGCTGACAAGTCAATTAAGACAGTGAAAAATTTTTTAGAAGTAAATAAGTGAAAGATTTAGTATTTTAATTATTTACTTTAATGAATAGAGATGGGTTAATAAAATCAAAGAAAATAATTTGTATTGTTGATTGAAATATCTAGTTATTTTAAAGGTGTTGGTGGCAACACCTAAGGCATAACTATGGATATTTTGAGCTCACATTGCTGCTCCAAGAAGTAGCTATAATTCTCTGAATAGCAAACAAGTAAACATATCCTGAATTAAAATTAATACTATCACTCTAGTCCTACTGCTCACAAAACACTTTTTACTTATTAAACTTAATGAACTAAAGTATTATTTGATAAATGTATTAATATTTTTCATAAATAAACAACAGAAGGGAGCACAATATGAACCCAAGTTTTCTGAAAATTTAGTTTTCAACTTCACAGTCTTATCATACAGAAAAGTTATTTTTTGGATATTAAAATTGAGACATATATTTATATATGTTTTTAGGTAGAACATGAGTTTAATATTTGTAAGCAAAAAAGACACAAGCACAACTGCAATATTTTCTTCAACAATTTTATTAAACATTTTAGGTTTCATAATTAACAAGTCTTATCTGTATGTATTTCACTCTACATTTCCTGTAGAGCTCTATGTTTCTAAATAGCTTTCATTATTATTAAGTTTTATATATCCCCATATTTTCAAAACTCTCATTTTAAACATATTATATTCAAGTTCCTTGAACGGTGCCATAGACTCAGAAATGAAAGTGTGTGTAGTGGACATAGTAATGTTGGTTAAACAGTGGCATTATTTTCCTTGTTCATAGTTATTATCCTTTTTCTTCCCTGATTTGTTTTTATTTTCCTTTTGCCCTCTATTTAAAAGAAAGTTGATTTTTATCATAGAGATTTTGGCAATGGTTTCAATGCAAAATGACAGTCAATTCAACTTGTCAGCAGTCTTACCAATCAATGCAGATGGCTACATGATGGATCCAGTTATTGCAATCAGTATAGATTTTGAACAGAGCATCAGCTGTGCTCCAATCTATTTGGCCCCAGAAACTGCAGCTTTTGTCTAGGCCTTACCTTTTAGAAAAGGAGGTGTTGGATTGAATACAAATTCACAAAAAGTCGTTTAATCAATAGAGCAGAAGGCAACAAATGATAAGGAAACCTGTGGGGACAGAAGCAAGCCAACTGCTCTTTATGGTAGCAAAAGTGGGACAAAATATCAGAAGGTTTTAATAAAAACAGTTGTGTCATAGAATAAAATAACTTAGTTAATTAGGAAAAATTAGCAAGTGCAATAAAGATAGTTGATAAATGGTAAGAACTAATAATGCACTGATATCTGAAGAATAGGTGTAGATTTTTAGTTCTCTGGTTAACTCTATGTTTCATCACCCTCTTTCTCTTCCAGGTTTTTCTGTTTCTGTTAATAGCTCATTCACAGAATAGAAACCTCAGTCACATTCAATTTATTCTTTCTTTTGCCTGTCCTATTCAATTAACCTGGCATCAGGTACTCTACTACTATTTTCACTGCCACCCTCTAAATGACATTGTACTAGGCACTTTTCACACATCTCATTTCATTCTCCCAAGTCTATGGGGTAGGTTTCTTTACTAGTTCTTGGTCTCAGATGAGAAAAATGAAATTCGAAGTTCACATGGAGAATAAATGAAAAGCAAGGCCTTGAATGCCAGCCTATCTTCCTCTGAGGTGGTTTTAGCCATTATGCAGCACTGTACTTGGGGGATTCCATCAGCACGGTTCTCTTCCATCCATCAGTGCTTCTCTATTCTTTTTTCATCACTAATTTAATCCATTGTGTATCTTGTTTCATAATTATTTCTCTATCTCTGGTTTCTCTCAGCCTGTAACCCATCCTACTAAATGCTGTTGGAATAACGTTTCTATATATATCTCTGTCCCAGAAGCTTTAAGAATTGCCATTCCATATTGAATGAAGTGCAAACTTGTTTCAGGAAGTACCTTTAATCAGCTCTATCCTGACTCCATACTATATAACTTGAGACTTGACACAAACAAAGTTGAACCAATCACCTTGCCCCAAATTTGACCCATTCTTTCCTCCTCACCTTCATTGCTTTGATTAATCTATTTCTTCTTTTTGGAAGATCTCTTTCTTTTACTTTGGTTTATAAGAATACTGTCTGTCCTCTAAGCCCCAAATCAAATGCCATCTCATTCATGAAACATGCAAAAAATCTCCCAGAAGTATCTGTCTTTCATGTTTATATATACCACATATATATTCATATATATATATATAATATTGTTTATTTTATATGTATCCCATTTTTCAACTCACATATCAATATCTATCATTTCTATTATTTCTTATCAAACTTAAGATAAATGCATATTCTTATTATATATGAATAATTATGTAACTGTCCTAAAAAAATCTTCATAAAACTCTATACCTTCTAAGTACTAGTAATTGTTCTTTCTGAGAATCTACCTTTTCAATGGGCAGATATTGTTTTCTCATTTTTGTATTTCTAGCACCTAGTATAAATGAACAATGAATGAAAAATATTACATAATTTAAATGTTTTCTGCTACGATGTTACAATCTTTTTGACTTAAGGGAAAGGACCATGGCCAATTCAACTCTCTGGTATCCACAGCATCAAATTAAATATCAAAATAATAGTTTATTCTTTAGGAGTTTTTACATGCTTAGAACTAATGGTAGCTAATAAAATTAAAACAATTAAAACAAAATTATGTAAAACTTTTCATTAAAAATATCAGTTTTTCATTATTGGAATATCAATATTATCAGTGATATTTCAGAATTAATATCTGAATCAAGTACTTTTTCTAAGATAATCTAAAATATTTATATTTTTCTCAACCGAGTCTGTTATAGCAAATACTTTTATAGTGTTTTAAAATGAAGAATTATTTATCAATATTATGTAAAACACTGGAAATCGAAAGAAAAAAAGGAGCTCTCTAATCTGGCAATTGAAGTAAAAAGTAAAAATAAAAATTCCCACATCATTTATATTCCAAACCAGATTTTATATAAGAAGAAATTTTATATTAAGAAAAATGCTTATAAATAAATTTAAAATAGTTTGATTTGGCTTTTATGATTATTGCATAGTAATTATCAAAATAGTAACAACATTTTTAATATCTCTATTGCAGGAAATGTTGAAGAAGTGTTTGGTCAAAGTAATCTTATATGTTATCATTATGAAAGTGAATATTTTCTCTCTAAGCTTATACATATTATAAACTTAGAAAAATAATTGAGCTTTGTCAATATTTTACTTCATTTGGGGCTATATGAAATGGACTTTCACATGAATAATGCTGCAATTTAAATTAGTGGAATGTGACATTTGAATTAGAAAGGAGTACATATTAAAATACCAAATCACCAATCAGCACTGTCAAGTTCAGATAGAATCCTCCTTGAAAAGTATCTGTAAAAGTTTTATAATCATAAGAGGAAAGATAATTTGACTTTTAATTGATTGCCAAGTCCATCTGTCATAATGTCAGTGGTACTTTTTGAGCAGTCAAAACATACAACTGTAAATTTGGGGTTTTTAATATGCACTTTAAACTTGAATTATTCTTAAATCAGAAAATACAAATTATTTTTACTTTATAATTGGAATAAGTAAAAAAGTATAGTTTTAAATTTTATTTTCAATAATCATTAAATGATGTTTTAAACTCATTTAAAATCTTAGATATACAGCTAAATATTAACTATGACTTTTTAAAATACAAATATCTACCCATGATTAAAATAATATACATTTACTCTTTTTTTTATTGATTAAGTCTGTAAGCATGTCTTTATAGTCAAGTGGAATAATGTCGATATCCCAGAATCTATGCATGGACATAATATAAAGCAATATTTATTGGGTGCTCAATATGTGCCAAGCTCAAGGCCATGTGCTTCAAGTATAATACATCTTTAAAATAACCCAACTAAGTAAAAATATGTCTCTTGTACATATGTGGTTGTTTAGATTAAGTTCTCTAGTTTTATAATGCTTATAAGTGAGAGAAATGATGCTTGAACCCAAGTCCGTTTGTGCCCAAAAACCAAGCTGTTCAATATGCTACAAACTTATTACCAGAAAACCTCACATAAAATAGATGCTTCATAAATTCTTTATATGTTTCTGCTTATCTAAACCAAGGGTCAGCCAACTCTGGACTATGGGCCAAATTCTCTCCAGGCCTCGTTTTGTAAATAAATTCTTATTCAAGCACATCTCTCCCCATTTATTAACATAGTGCCTATAGCTGTTTTCCTCATACAATGACAGAGTTGAGTAGTTACAACATAAAGTCTAAAATAGTTACTTTAGAGAAAAAGTTTGCCAACCCTTGATGTAAACTATATCGTGCTATATAAGCTTCTGAGTACAAAGGGACTGAGGTGACTTTATAGCTACACTTTATAGTCACCTAGAATTTATTATGTCAGCGATTACAAGTAACTTAACAACCTTTCCTAAATACTTCCATTGCTCTCCACCTCTCCAATTGTTCACATCCTAATCCCCAGAATTAACATGTTACTTACATGGCAGATTAAAAAAAAAAAAAAAAAAAAAAAAAAAAAAAAAAAAAAAAAAAAAAAAAAAAAAAAAAAAAAAAAAAAAAAAAAAAAAAAAAGACACTGAAGAAATAAGTAAGTTAAAAATCTTGAGATAAGAAAAATTACCCTGGAGTTTTCAGGCAGACCCTTAATGTCATAACAAGGGTCCTTATAAGACAGAAGCAGAAGATTAGATAGGAGAAATGATGACAGAAACAAATGGCTTAAGTGATGTGCTTTGAAGATGGAGGAAGGAGCCACAAGCCAAGGAATGGAGAAAGTCTCTAGAAGCTAGAAAAAGTAAGAAATGGATTATCTCTGGAGCCTTGAGAAGGAACCAGCCCAGCTGACACCTTGACTTTTGCCCAATAAAACAGATTTCAGATGTGTGGCCTCTACAGCTATGAGAATAAATTTGTATGGTTTTAAGTCACTCAGTTTATGTCAATTTGTTATAGCAGCAATAGGAAACTGATACAAACTCTGACTAAGACCTGAAATATTTTGAATATGTAAGTCACATCTCCTATAATTCTTAAACTTTGGGGGATCATTGACCCCTCTGATCAATCTGATAAGAAGAATGGACATTCCCTCAAAAATTTTTTTTCGTTTTTTTTTTTTTTTTTTTGCAATATGTGGGACTCTCACTGTTGTGGACTCTCCCGTTGTGGAGCACAGGCTCTGGACACACAGGCTCAGTGGCCACAGCTCATGGGCCCAGCTGCTCTGTGGCATGTGGGATCTTCCCGGACCAGGGCACGAACCCGTGTCCCCTGCATCGGCAGGCAGACTCTCAACCACTGCGCCACCAGGGAAGCCCTATGCACAAATTTTTGCATTCAGTTTCAGAGGTCAACATACCCCTAATCTTATCCATTTAAGGACTTCCTAAAGTTCAATGGACTTCAGGTGCTATGACTATAATTGTGTTGGTTACTGCTATCCAGTGAATCATGCAGATAGTGCTGAAACTCTTTCACTATCAATATATATTGATATTGTTTATCTGATTTTCTGTCTCCTGCCTCTAGAAGGAGAACACCATGAGAACATAGGCTTGGTCTTTTCGTTTACTAGTAAACACTTAGCATCCAGAACTATGACTGGCACATAGTAGATATTTGGTGTCTTTGATGAAAGAAAGAGTGAACATATCAGTGAGCAGAGCTGAGGTATTTGGAGCTTCTTTCTGTACCCTTTGAGATCTCTGGAAATTTATTAAGAAAGGAATGAGCTGAGGTGCTTAGTATTTTAGGAAGAGAATTTTGACAGCAGTATGGAGAGAAAAGAGATTAGAAGCACAATGATAGGATATAAGTCAGGTAGTTAAAAAAAAAAAAAGAAAAGATGAGGGGCTTCCCTGGTGGCGCAGTGGTTGAGAGTCCGCCTGCCAATGCAGGGGACACTGGTTCGTGCCCCGGTCCAGGAAGATCCCACATGCCGCGGAGCGGCTGGACTCGTGAGCCATGGACGCTGAGCCTGCACGTCCAGAGCCTGTGCTCCGCAACAGGAGAGGCCACAACAGTGAGAGGCCCATGTACCGCAAAAAAAAAAAAAAAGACTTACGTGGGAAAATTATTACAAATACAAAATCACAGTCACTTCTTGGAAAATTTTTGTTCAATACATCCGAAGGAGGGACCAGAAATAAGAAATTTTTGTAGAAATCTTAGGAAGTTATAATGACCCAGAAACCTAGGAAATTAGACTCTAAATAGCCTTTTTCTAAAAAACAGTATAGTTGATATATATAACTACACTCCTCATTCTGACTGGACAATTGGTAACATACATTACAAGGTGTGTCTTTAAGTTTTACAAAAATAATGGCTAAATATTTTCAACATAACTACTATTTCTAGGTAACAAAATCTTTCATTTCTTATTAATCTGTGACTGAATGTGAAACTTTTATTGCTGCATAAACACACACACACATACATTCATACACATCATATAATGTTTTTCTTTTTCTAAATAATGGCTTTATTCTCCTTTTAAATGATAAATTTTAACTAGAGCAATTATTTAAAATCACTAGCCTCTCACAACTTAGTATAAAAAAGCTCCAGCTTCCATTTTTTTTAAAATGGGAATTACTATATAAAATGCAGAATAAGAAAACATTCACTACATTAACAATTGACCATTAATGAAGTGCCTTGCACACCAAATTACAATTAAATGAGAGAAGAGATAATGTTAATATAAAATACTACTCAACTCTTTTTTTTCTTGTCAATAGATCTCTTTCTTTACATTTTAGCTAATTTACTTGAAGATTGGCATTCTTTAATGTTAATGCAGTGCAGCTATCTTGTATGGTAATAGTTAACAAGGTAATAGCCAGAGGAATTTGTGCCTGTTTGTCTGTATTTTTAGGAAGATAACTGCCTATACATATTTGGCCAAAATTTATATATATAATTATTAACATATTATATATACAATTATATAATTATTTCTTTCCCTTTTTGTTTATAGGAACTTGGCAGACTGCTTTCTCAGGTTATTTGAAAGGCATATTCTTATATTCCTATTATACTTCTTCACCCACAGCTTTAATTTTTCAAATTTGACCTCAAGATATTTTTCTGTTATACCTTTGTTATATTCACTAATAATTTTTACAGTTATATTCTTCTATGTCTTGTTCTACTAATATGTTTTTTTTTTAATGTAGAATATCATCATATAATGTTTCAATTTCCAGTAGCTAATACAAAGAGTTTGGTTATAAGAGGAATTTAAAGTTTTCTTTTTAATGGAATATATGGACTAATTCCTGATTGCTAGTCTTTACTTCCATCATTTATTCAGTAAGGTTAGCAGCACCGCAGGTTTTAAAATTTTATCTTCTCAGTATCAAACTCCATGAAATAATTTCCTTATATCTTAACTCTTTTTATTTCTCCTTCATTGTAATGGACCATCTTTGGAAATGACACTATTAAACATATGATGTGCAAATAGCAAAGTCACTAGAGTACAGTGCAGTATTCTAATGAGACATTTTAGGCTATAAAGAACGGAGAGTTGCTAAGGTAACCAGTTAAGGACAGAAAACTATCTGCATTGCCACCCAGCTAGGACTCAGAGAGTAGAAGTTGCTCTGAATGGAACAGTAGAAGCTCGGCTGCCTACTGCAACTGTAGAGATTGTCCTCCGAAGAAGGGACTTCCCCTCTTTAATACAATGCCCCCCATTGAGATGTTTAAGCTACTTGTGTCTTTGCCTTACTGCATCTCCTCTTTTCTCCCTCAGGTCCCTCTGACTTCTGGATTCTTATATCTTTAACTTCTGTTTTTTCCATTATTTACCCGGGTACCAGCCTGCATCACAGGGAGCTCCTCCTGCACCATGCATCCCTAGAGTCAGAAGTTGTGGTCAGAGTGGGGGGCATATTGATGTTGGAAACACAGGAGACTCTGCATGAGTAATCTCTCAGGATGGGGCTGGAAGCGTGACCAGCACTTGCACTTTCTCAGATGAATAAACATAACCAGTAAACACTCTGCATAGTTCCTCTAAAGCATTCAGTATAATCTTTCTCTGTATTTTTCCTGTTACAGCTTAGCATTAGATAAATGAATTGAGACATTTTTACAAAAATAGTAATGCAAAAATTACATCTGCATACATACTACATAGAGTGATATTTTATTGAAATAGAAAGGTCATACCATATTAGCGATCAACAGTAATGATTAAAAGGGACCATGCAATCTCTCCTCTCACAATTTAATAAAATACAGGAAATCACCCTAAGCTTCTTCAAAAAAAACTTTGATAAGATATTTGGAAAATAGTGCTTAAAAAATGAATAGGTGTAATACAAGGCAACTGTCCTGCACGTGGCCCTCTGAGATATATAGGTACGTGGGTGTCTTTGGAGACTCTACTTGCCAGAAAAAGGCTAAATTGTTGGTGATTTAATTGCTCCAGGGATCTCAAAGGTGATCTTGTAGTTTGCCTCCAGTGACAGGTGCTATCCCTTTATTATAATTTGGACTCCTGGGTGTTAAAACATTCATGGCTTTTCTATTAGGAAATCTGCATACTTCTCCAGTCATGTTTATTCATAATCCTGTGATGAGTTGCAGACAAGCTTATGGAGAATTTAAGGCTTCCGCATTTTAGTCAGAAATTTCTACCCTCATTCACAAACAAAAAGACTGGGCTGATTTGCATTTATATTTAAAAAATTCATTAAGTATCTTTATGTTACCTTTAAGGTCTTTTGAAATTAAATATGTTGTGAATTTTTGCACTTACTAATGGAATGTTTATAGCAATTAGTGCTTAGAAGATATGTATGAAAATTACGTATTAGACTGGCTTTAAAATGTATGCACACCAGAGGGCGTCATAGCTTTTATCCAAAGCTTCTTTAGCAATTTCCTTTTAAAGTGAGTTTTATTTTTTAAACTTTTTCTCTTCATAATTATTACTCAGCTTATTACTTTTGCTTTAATATTACTTTAATTATTACTTTTGCTTTAATACTTATAAACACACTCAAACAATATTGTTCACCTGAGTATATTGAACAAACAGGATTATAATTAATGAGAAAATTAAAGCAAGCAAGCCGTTTTAATGTGTTTCTTACTAGCAACTTAAATTCCTTCATATTTTTTGGCCTTCTTTTTTCCCCTACCTCAGGACCATCCCTGCTCTATGTATGTTTCTATGGCCTTTCTCAAAATCATATATAAATTGTTTTCTTGTTTACTCCTGATTTTTAAAAAATCTCCTTTGGACTCCAACTATAGAGGGTAAATTCTCCTTGTAAAAGAGGTCCATTTGATTGATCCATTCAGAAAATATTTACTGCATGTCAGAGGTAAAGGACTCAGATTCAGCCTTTCAAGAGCTCACTTTCTTGTAGAAAGAACATGGGAATACATATGATGGCCATTCAGTGTGACAAGAACCATGACCCAAAGGGCTGAGAGAACTCATCAGATGTGTCCCTACCAGCTATTGAGAGTAGGGTGATATGGACAGATGGCTAAAGCTGAGCTAAGATGTAAACAACAATTAAAAAGATAAATTAAGGAGTTTGGGATTAACATATACACACTACTATATATAAAATAGGTAAACAACAAGGACCTATTGTATAGCACAGGAAACTATACTCAGTATCTTGTAATAACCTATAATGGAAAAGAATCTGAAAAAGAATATACACATATGTGTAAATGAATCATTTTGCAGTACACTTGAAACTAGCACATTGTAAATGAACTATACTTAAATTAAAAAAAAAACAAAAAAGTTAAACACTATGACAAGCCTTCTATTTTTTAAAATTATTTTTAAATGAAATATGGAGTTATTCATATATAAAGAGCAATAATTAGTGATGAAGGAAAGTTTATGGATTTTATGATAGTGGTGCAAAAATAAATATAATCAAACAAAAGACTAGAAAAACTTCTGAAACCATGCAATTTTATTATTAGTTTTTAATATTTTTAAAACATGGTGTGATTGTAGCTTTTAAAAACTGAAACTCTTCAGTGATTATATCTTCAGCATGAAATAAAATATTTACGGCAGCAAGAGAAGGGCATAAGGGATAGCATGAGTGGAAGCATAGCAGTTTAAGAGTAATCTATTCTTAGGAGGAAGTTCGAGTAGCCCAATAAGTTATAATAAGCTTTTGTCAAGGAGATGATAAACCCATGTTTAAAATACATCTCAATAACAATTCACGTAGGGAATCTTTTCCAACTGCCTTTAACTGGAAGTGATCTTCCTGTTGTACCTATTTTATAATCCTCGTCTTATATTTTTATTTTTTTCTTTTAAATGATAAGCTCCATGAGAATGCTGATTTATGAATATATCTCCCACAGCATTTAAGTCAATGCTTTGAACAGAAAAGGGGCTGAATAAACATAAATGACACAACTTGAAAAGTATCTAGAGACATGAATATGAGAACTAAACATACTTCTATTTAAAATGATAAATTTCAAAATGCTAGAAGTAGTACTCTTAATCCCAGTTTTGCTGTTTTATTCATTTTGTTACCTTAATTAAGTAATATAACATTTCTGTGCCTCACCTTACCTGTTAAATAATGGAGTTGAACTTGTAAATTACATGTTCGATCATTTAATTTATCCCAGGCATTGGGATAAGGCAATTGTGTATATTATCTAATTTACTCTTCATAACAACCCCTATGAGATTTTGTGGTAGTTATCCACATTTGTTCCAGGAGCCCTGGAATTACTTGAATCATAGTGTCAAGTAATTTACCAGCCATCACATTGATAGTATCTAGTGGAGTCGCAATATGTCTCCCCTCTCCTCTGGTTATAATGTTTTTCCTATTAATTTTGGAAAAAGAGACCTTGATTCCTCCTTAAAATCTCAATTATTTGAGGTTTAACATTTAAATAGTCTAGAATTCTTCAAAAAATGAAAATGCTTTAATCACTTAGGCTATGAAAGTTAAATAGAATAAGTATTTATAAATAATCTCCACACTGGACTAGTGAATGCTTTATCTTAAAGATTCTTTTCTGAAGAGAACAAGAGTATCCCCTTGCTGATTCATTTTGCAACAGGTAAGTAATTGCCCTTCACAAAAGGGGAAAAAAGACATATAAAAAAAGCCAGAACACTATTCAAATTCATTGCCTTTTCCACGTGTGGGTAATTGAGTTGCCTCAAGATCAATATGAAACTGCCTAGGATACAGAAAGTCAATAGCTACTTCCAAAGTCAGGTCTGTCTAGTTTCCTTATCTGCAAAAACAAAACCTCCAGCTGCTGCTTCAGAGCAAATGTAAATCTGCATAACAAAACTTGGAAGTGAATTCCATAGACCAGAAGCTCACTAAGTATCTTACTTTGATACCAAAAACTTTAGGGAGACCTCTATTGAGCAAATAACTTTTCTTTGATATTTCTCAACCCTGGAGTGACATTGAATGAGTCACATATTCATCTTAGATAACTCCATTTAAAATCTGATTTCAAAAAGGTCTGTGTGCAAGGTTATCATCTCTAGGCTTTTAAAAAATACTTTAAAGTATTATCTTTTAAAGAAAAAGCACTGCAATGATAATAATTTTTTTTCAAAAAAAATTTACTTTTATTATACTGCAACACTGAAAATATTGCATAATATGTCTCCTTTATTAATGAAAATTTGGAATTGACTTTGATAAAAGCATATCCAAACAAAATTAATTTTGTGAAACTCTGATCATCCAGAAAACACTGGTCATTTTTAAGAGTAAACACACTGCTAACTTCCTTGACAAAAGGGTTCCTAAATTTGCCAGTGACAGGAGAACTCCCTATTGGAATTTGTTGTTGACGTTTCAAAACTAACTTTAATTTCAAGCCACCCTCTCCTGGGAACCTCTTGCAATTGCCACTGCAACACCTTGTTGTCTTGTGTGGGGACTGGTGATGAGAGTATTACTTCCTCTATAAAGCTCTACACGCTGTATCCACAAGAACCAATCTTAATTCCACAGAACTCGGTTGAGTCAAGTATTTACAGAAGACAAAGAAATCAAAACAAGCAATTCACACATAGAGTATTGTGCAATAACAGTATAACATGGTGCACTAATATTCCCTACCATACTTTCTGAAGCCCACAGGTCCATTTTTCTCTGATTCCTCATGAGGAATAGCATTTATATGATATTGGAAAAATATTACTGTGCATTTTTAAAAAGGCTCTGAAAGACACAGGAGTTGTTAAGTACCACTATCTCACCTTCCATTCCGTTTTTAAAGAATGATTGACAGTGGAATTTCCTCCTCTTTCAGCCTCCCCTCAATTCTCAGAATTTCCCAGAGTCTGCACTACTGTGAGGGTTGTTGCATACTTATTATATGTTATTCAACATATATTTCATATGTGTGTGGAGTACAGGATGGAGCAGAGAGACGATTTCTCGGTAAAAAGTAAATGTCCATGGAATGATCTTACAGCTCCTGGTTCTTTTTATTAGGTGATTAAAGTCAATTAACTCTTAACTATAAGATCTATAAACAGTACTTCCTGAAAGCCAGGAACATTTTTATTTGATGTGTAGACTTGGGCAAAAAGAAAATAAAAAGAAACAATAATTTTATTCATTAAACTTCCCTTAAACCACCTTAAACATCTATCTCTGGTCTTTAGATTCAGAGCACATATTTCCTACTGTGGTTTTTCATGTGAGATATACTGGTTTGTTATTTTGAGCACCTCTTCTTACTTCTTAAGTACATAGTAAATGCCTACAAAGCCCTTAAGTTTATAAATTCCTCACTATCTCTACAAGTTTTACTTAGGAATAATAAGTTATGATGAGGAGAGCTAATCAGCTTTGGCGATAGGCTCTACACTGAATCTTGGCTCCACACCCCAACCAGTTCATGATATTGGCAAGTGAGACATGCCTGAGTCTTAGTTTCCTCATCTATGAATGAGAAAACTAACTACCTCAAAGGTTGTTGTGAGACTTGAAAATGTTAACATACACCAAATGCTAGGCTCAGTGTCTGGAACAAAATAGGTGATGAATAACTATTTTTGAATGAAGCTGATTAAAGAACTATATCAAAATAGCATTTAATGAACTCTGCTGCTTACTACCATTGCCATTCTTTACTTGATGATTATGGTCATTTAGTTTTTTCTGTGTGAATTTAATATGTTAGGAAGAAGTCAAACGAGTTTTTTTTTTTTTTTTTAACATTTGCAGGTTGTTACTAGTTTAAAACTATTAGAGCACCTTATAAAAAAGGCTTATAGGACTCTTTTTCTATTTCTTTATGCCCAGAATTAAAGAAACTATATTAGATATTCTGAGAGCTCTTCCTGTTTCTAGAGCTAAAATCAAAGAACCAACATCTGTTCTTTCTTTGTTAAACATTTCTTGCATCTTCTCAATCTTTGCCTCCATTCTTTTTCTGAGGTCCTGGATCATCTTCACTATCATTATTTTGAATTCTTTTTCTGGAAGGTTGCCTATCTCCACTTCATTTAGTTGTTTCTCTGGGGTTTTATCTTGTTCCTTCACCTGGTACATAGCCCTCTGCCTTTTCATCTTGTCTGTCTTTCTGTGAATGTGGTTCTCATTCCACAGGCTGCAGGATTGTAGATCTTCTTGCTTCTGCTGTCTGCCCTCTGGTGGATGAGGTTATCTAAGAGGCTTGTGCAGCTCCCTGAAGGGAGGGACTGGTGGTGGGTAGAGCTGAGTGTTGCTCTGGTGGGCAGAGCTCAGTAAAACGTTAATCTGCTGATGGGTGGGGCCGAGTTCCCTCCCTGTTGGTTGTTTGGCCTGAGACAACCCAGCCCTGGAGGCTACAGGCTCTCTGGTGGGCCTAATGGTGGACTCTGGGAGAGCTCATGCCAAGGAGTGCTTCCCAGAACTTCTGCTGCCACTGTCCTTGTCCCCATGGTGAGCCACAGCTGCCCCCCCACCTCTGCAGGAGACACCCCAACACTAGCAGGTAGGTCTAGTTCAGTTTCGTGTGGGGTCACTGCTCCTTCCCCTGGGTCCCGATGTGCACATTACTTTGTGTGTGCCCTCCAGGAGTGGAGTCTCTGTTCCCCCCAGTCTTCTCGAAGTCCTGCAATCAAATCCCGCTAGCCATCAAAGTCTGAGTCTCTGGGAATTCCACCTCATTTTGCTGGACCTACATGTTGGGAAGCCTGAGGTGGGGCTCAGATCCTTCACTCCAGTGGGTGGACTTCTGTGGTAACATTGTTCTCCAGTTTGTGAGTCAACCACCCAGCAGTTATGGGATTTGATTTTATTGTGATTGCTCCCCTCCTACCATCTCATTGCAGCTTCTCCTTTGTCTTTGGATGTGGGGTATCTTTTCTGGTGAGTTCCAGTGTCTTCCTGTCCATGATTGTTCAGCAGTTAGTTGTGACTCCAGTGCTCTCGCAAGAGGCAGCGAGCGCACGTCCTTCTACTCCACCATCTTGAACGAATCTCCTCTATACTGAAATTTCTTAATGAAATAATTTGTCTCTTGGGTTTCTTCTGTAATAAAAAGGGAATACTAAAGAAAATGTGATGCTAGTTTTTAGCAACTACGTTTCTAATGGAAGGAAAGATCCTCTAATGAAGTGTTTTAAAATGTCAGGGTGTATTGGAAGTATAGTATAATAAGGAACAGATTGTCTTTTTATCACCTTGCTAAAATCATATACATGGCAGTTATGGAATATGCAATAACTACAACTCCATTTAGGGAACTGCGCTCTACCACAACTACTCTTGAGCTGATAGAATTACATGTGCACATGTTATACTACAAACCCACTTAGTTTTAAACAAAATGTATATATATATATACATATGTATGTGTATGTATATGTATGTGTCTGTTTGAATATTTGAAAATATACTTGATAATATAATGTGGACAAATATGTGAAAAGGGCTGATGAGGAAGAATAAATTTATGAGAAATCATTTGTAAGATAACACCATTAGTACATGAATGGTGAAGAGAGCTATTGAAAATGGCCCTCTAGTTTTGCTTTGTATCATATTCCAGAACACCTTCATTTTCAATAAGTCCTAGTTCTAGTCCTTCAACCTGAGGCAACTCAAGAAAATTTATGGCTTACACACACACGAGTCCCTAAAACAAATCCTATATTTTACTTCAGTGTGATGCACTGTTAGCAAAGACTGTTATTTTGATATAATAGAAATAATTTAAAATGTTATCACATAAATTTTAATGCATTAAAATAACATATGGGCAGCAGATGTATTTATTTTTCAGAATAAGAATTTAGGATATAATTATAATTCTTCCAAATATTTTATAATTTAAATTTAGTTCTTTAATTTAAAATTTATGATTATTAGTTTAACAAGTGTCTGCAAATACAAAGAGACCTCTCTTCCCTAATGCTATTCTTCATTCTTATTTTCCTTTCTTTTTCAACAACTGAGAATACCCTGGAGTTTAAATTACCTTAATAAGATGCAATTAAAATAGACTGCTTTATCTGATAATCAACAAACCTGAGGTTTAGCAATACTACAATAACCATTATGTTGCCTCTTCTCTGAGAAGTTGTTACAATTTTTACATTATTTATCTAAATCTCATTTACTCTGAATTCCCTTGAATTTCTATGTATTCTCTGATTCCAATGCTTAATTCAGCAAAAATGCATACAAGATCAACCATAGACTTTTCTTTATCCCTAAATGAAAGTTGGTATTGCACCAAGTCACCTGCTTTAGAAGATGCTTTGAGAAAATACTAAATAAATGCAGGTATGGTATACATACCCTGTGTCTCAGTTGCTGTTTGAATATAAACACTATTTCAATGACTTGGACTGCAATTTATACAAGTGATCAGTGGGGAAACTGTGCTAGCTCTTATCAGTCTGGGACTTATACACCTTTCCTCTTCTTTCATTCCATGTCAAAATTTATGTCATTGGCCTGATATGGGCCACGCATGACCACAGGACTTCAGCAACAACAGGACTGCAATGGTAGCAATGAAGAATAGCTTCAGCATTAGTTTCAGATGTCAAGAATCATACACCTCATAACTTCTCTCCCTCCATTTGTGTTCTTTTATAGAACTTTCTCTAATTTGATTTATTCCACTTATGCTGAAAACACTTGAGCACTTTTAAAGCATATGATAAAATCCTTGCCTGAAATTCATTTATTGACCTTGTAGTGAAATAATGCTTACATGCACAACAACGCCTGGGGAATAGTGTAGTCTTTTCACTGATCTTGTTGCCACCATTCTCTCATAGCCTGGATCCTTTCTACATTCTTTCCACAAAATTTATCTTCTTAAACACACATTTCTTTCTGTCATTCCTCTTTCAAAAGCCTTCAGTCATTCTGCAGTGCCAGGAGCAGTTACTCTCCAGAGAGTTACAAGGAATTGTAAATCCATGTAGGCACCATGTATGGGGGTTACACTAAATACAAATCTACACAAATAGGTACTACTATTTTCCAAATGTACATGATGCTGTTAATTAAATATAAATTGCAAATACTACTCAATTTTTAATTGTTGGGGACTTCACATATTTCTCAATAACCCACACTAATATTTTTGAGCCAGTCAAAATATTTTGTGCCAGTCGGCTTTCCATAGATTAATCCAATTTATTCCTGTCTCACACACACATACACCCACTCAAACAAATGCTCCCTGACACACAAACACACACAAGAATGAGACATATAATTGCTATCTTCAATTTATAACTGAGAAGGTGAAATTAAGAGAGGTTAAATAATTTGTACAGTCACATGTCTTGTAAGTAAATAGTAAATTGGGATTTGAAGCCAGGAATTTCAACTCAACAGTGAATACTTTAAATCACACACCTAGTACAGTTATTATTTTATGGGGGTTCATGAAACGTTGTTATTAAAAAAATACTCATACTTGAAAAGTTTGGAATCCAGTACTCTAGAGAATTAAGCACTTAATTACCTGTACTTAGTATGGTATTGACAGCTGTGCTACAATCTTTTCCTAAGTTGAGTTTCAAATAGTGTAGTTTCAATTATTAATAAAGATGTGATGTAAAAGAGTTGCTTTGTGGCCATTTAATTTTAGGAAAAACTAAAAATTTTATCTCATAGTGAAGATTCGCAATGTGTATCAGTATATTAAATTCTTTGAGAAACTCAGCATGAAAAAAACTGTTCATTGTTTCCTTATTTCAAGATTTCCCACCCTAATTTGATCGTAGAATCCAAATTATGGGGTACATTTATTCTGTTGAATAGTATTCTGTGGTAGAATATTTGAGCAGCGGCCATGGCTCATGGGCCCAGCCACTCCGCGGCATGTGGGATCTTCCCAGACCGGGGCACGAACCCGTGTCCCTTGCATCGGCAGGTGGACTCTCAACCACTGTGCCACCAGGGAAGCCCTGTATAACTTAAATTTTTAATCCAATTGTTTTTATATAGTAGGCACTCAAATATGTATTGTTGTAATTGTGAATGTAACCAAACGCTATTTTATTAAGACAATGTAAAATTCATGCAACTAGGGAAAATAAGGACTCAGATAAAATATTGTCTCTTTATACTGTATCAGTCAGTTTATGCTAGGGTCATATGGTCACAAACAACAACAAACCTCAAGGGCTTCCAACAAAAACAACTCTTCCTACAGCTTTTCGCCATTTGGATGCTGAAACAGAAGAATAGCCCCTCTCTGAGTCATTATATGTGTCATAGCTCAGAGAAAAGCGAACTTATAGGAACTAAGCAACAGATCTGAAAGTTTCTGCTCAGACTTGGCATATGGATACACACCACGTTTTGTGACCAAGTTTGACATCAATGAGATGATGCATGTAATTAAAAGAAAAGGAAGGGAATATTTCACAACCATAAAACCTACCACAATAGCCTAATTTAGATCCTGAGTGATCCCTTTTAATGCTTATTTTTTAAAACAAAATAGTTGAGTGAAAATATTTTTCTGTATAATATATGGTGCATATAAAAGCCCATTAGATTTACAAAGCTATTTAATTCAAGACATGGAAAATTATTGGTGTAAAGGAATTGGTACAGAGGGTAAAACTATTTTGACTACAAGGTTTTTTTAAAGGCTAATTGGTAATTTAATAATAAGCTAATATCTGTCCCTGCTCTGTGTCCATTACTGATAGGTTGGGTATGGTAGAATCACAAAATCTGTAGGTTAAGATGCATCTTCACATGAAGTATAAGTCCCTGGTAGAGTTAGTAGTGAGGACATTTTATATAAAAATAAATAACAAATTGTTTAGAGTTGTAAATAAAATATGTGAATAAAATTGAAATAAATTAAAATGTTGATTAGCAGGGCAGTTATTCTGTGGAAAATCCACACCCACTTTTTCAAAACCTATGTGCAAAAACACAAGTGCATGCACACACACACACATATTCAAGATTTATATGTATTCTAGGTGTATAAAACCTGGAAGTTCACATTAGTGCTACTTCTTAGTGATTACTCTAGGAGAAAAAAATTAAGAGTACCAAAATAGTGACACTGAAAAATGGTGAATAGTTGGGATTTTTAAAATGGATTTCTTATTATATACAAAACAGGAAAAAAGAGTGTGAAAACAGTTATATAGGTCAGTGGTGGATGGATTGGCTGATCTCTCTGATCAGACTAATTAAAAAACTGTAAGTGGGGAAGAGACTGCAAAATAGCATGAGGTTACTGTTGTCATTTTCTAACTCTGAGGAAAAATACAATTACATTTCCACAAGTATTCTCAGGTATCGCTTACTTCTCATATTTCTAGAGAAACCACTATGAACTCTTTAAAAGTTAAAAATAGATGTATGGATAATTTGAAAAACTATCACTAGTTACTAATTAGCTGTGTGACTATGTAAATAATTGCACCTCAGGCATCTCATATATGAAATGTGAAAAATGATTTATCTTGAAGTGTTCTTAATATGAGTTAGCATAATTAAATATGTAATACAATTCTTAGCTATTCCTAGTAGTAGTGATTTTTATTAGATTAATAAAATTAATGATTTTAGTAATCAATAAAATCAATTATTTATTAATACAATTGATAAATTTTATTAATTTTTATTTAGTAGATTTTTATTTCATACATGTGCTAAAATGTAATTTTATAAATATTGACTAAGACCTCAATATATTTTATGCATAAAATCACAGTGTCTACCTTTTTAAAAAGCAGTTTGCAGTCATGAATTTGAATAGAAATTATCAGTTTGATAATTACTTTTTAAAGTATTTTGCATACTGATATTAGCAATCTTTTTCTGAAGACAGTTTTAAGTCATTCTCAAAATGAGATTTCAAAATATTCTATTTTAAAATAGTTATTAAATATTGATATTACATAATGGATGTATAAGTAATAGATATAAAATTCACTACAATAAAACTGGTTGAATTTTTGACATAATACATATTCAAAAAATTTCAAGCATAAATGCTATTAAACTTAAAAATGTTTGAAGGGTAATGACTTCTCAGAAATATTTATTACTAAGAATCAAAACAATACATCCTTAATTTCCTAAAATCAGTTGCTCTTTGAGCGATGAATTCATTGCTGCTAGCATTTTTCTGATTTCATTTGTCTTGCTGCCTGAAGTCTTTTGACTTTAGTGATGGAAATCAAACCCCATTGGACATGACAACCAGCTTGATAAGACTGTAAATCAGTCTAGAAAATGTGAAAAAAACTTGACAACATAAAAGCATTTTGTTGCTTAACTAAGTGATGTGTAGTTTCTGTTTTGGTTTTTTTGCTTTAAAGCAAATTTAACCCACCCACACTTATTGAATGCCTCCCTGTAAACCTAAAATATATTTTTTCTTAGGCAAACATATTTAAAAGCCACTGAAGCATTTCCCTTTGTTCTTTCAAAGTCAGTAGGGTACAGAATGCTCATATTGAAACTTTTTAATGTTTAAATACAAGTAAATGCAATAAATGGTCACCCCCATTTTCTGATTAACAACAAGCCTTTAAATGAGAGGGAAAATGCCAACCAGAAACCATTGTCTTTTGCGTACAGCCTAATCCCTCACTTGTCTTTCTTGATTGATTTGTCACTTGGTGGCAGCTGAACTGTGTGTTTGAAGATCTTTTGTATAGATTTAATCAGGAGATGGAAATCCCATCTTTGATTGACACTATTAATTTGTAATTATTTACTCTAGCTAGAAGAGCTGCATCTCTCTATGGTTCTGAAAAAAAAGAGACCTTTACATTTCTTTTACCATTCATTTCAAATCAATTTAGGTAGGTAGTCATGGGGGAAGAATTATTAATTTGAAATAATATATATTGCATTATAATTTTTTAAAAGTAGAGTAAAAATCATTTCCCTGTTTTCTTTTTTTTTTTAACATCTTTATTGGAGTATAATTGCTTTACAATGGTGTGTTAGTTTCTGCTGTATAACAAAGTGAATCAGCTATACATGTACATATTCCCATATCTCCTCCTTCTTGCATCTCCCTCCCACCCTCTCTATCCCATGCCTCTAGGTGGATACAAAGCACCGAGCTGATCTTCCTGTGCTATGTGGCTGCTTCCCACTAGCTATCTATTTTACATTTGGTAGTGTATATATGTCAATGCTACACTCTCACTTTGTCCCAGCTTACCCTTCCCCCTCCCCGTGTCCTCAAGTCCATTCTCTTCGTCTGCATCTTTATTCCTGTCCTGCCCCTATGTTCTTAAGAACTATTTATTTTTTATTTTTTTAATGTTCCTATATATGTGTTAGAATACAGTATTTGTTTTTCACTTTCTGACTTACTTCACTCTGTATGACAGACTCTAGGTCCATCCACCTCATGACAAATAACTCAATTTCGTTTCTTTTTATGGCTGAGTAATATTCCATTGTATATATGTGCCATATCTTCTTTATCCGTTCATCTGTCAATGGACACTTAGGTTGCTTCCATGTCCTAGATATTGTAAATAGAGTTGTAGCGAACATTGTGGTACATGACAATTTTTGAATTATGGTTTTCTCAGGGTATATGCCCAGTAGTGGG